>JAXQQM020089555.1:0-35238 GCA_034641835.2 Pinus albicaulis
TAACTTTTTGTTTCTGCAGTTTTTTACCTTTTTTGCAGTTTTCAGAAACAAAAATAAAAAAAGAAATCAATTTTTATAAACAAAACCCTAGATTCTTTTTGTTTCTGCCATTTTTTCTCCCTCTTTCTTTTCAATTTAGATTTATAGGGTTTAAGCCCAAACACCATGTTGAAGCACACACATGGTGTGTGAGGAGAAGAATGCACACACACAAGACTCAACACACAATGAAAGATAAGCATGAGGCTTTCTTATTTTCCATTATACAAAAATGTACATTTATAGTACAATGGTGTGACTCTTGGTTTCATATTCCAAGGTCACTTGGACTCCATTGTGACTTTTCGCATTCCACACCTACCCATGTAGGATTAGGTGTTCCAACATCCCCCCTTAATCCGAAGGAGTATGTGTGAGTCCAAGAAAAGAGTTGTAATACAAATCTGCAAAGTATACATGGCAGCACTTGGCTGAATCAACTCTCTGAAATGTTGGAAAAAAGAGGTGGTTTTAGGATGACCACAAACACTGGAACGCAATACATGTTGCAGTTCCCGGAACTCTTCCAAAATTGGCAAGAAGCTGAAGGCTTCTGCTAGAGGAATTGTCCCTCATAAAAAAGGGAGACCTTCGACCTAAAAGAAGGGAGGTCTACTACCTTTGGTGGTTTTAGGTTGTCCACCAACCAAAGATGATGGTTTTAGGTTATCCACCAACCGAAAATGATGGTTTTAGGTTATCCACCAACCGAAGGTATGCTCATGGGCATCGAGTGTCTCTGGCTACATCTACCGAGATCCCGGAATGACGGTGTGGCTCGAGCTCGCAGACTCTGCGGCACCGCAACTGCGAATGCGGAATGAGAAATTGTGGCTCGGGCTCGCTTGATACGTAAGTGAAGCTTTCATGAACATCATAAAGCCCCATCGGGGGACAAGGTGGGATGATGGTGAAAACTGTTGCAAGTTTGCTCAATATCCTTGAACAAGTTCTAACATGTGTCGTAAACATCTTCTTGGCTCTTGATGCCCATTGCCAAGAAGCGATCCATCCAAGATGAATCTTGGTTCTTGCAGGAGGCTTGTGTCTGAAGCATCTGTCTGAAGAATGAGTGTGCCGACCACAGTGCTTGCATGGATGAAGATCAAAACAGTGATCTTTCATATGGCCAACTCGATCACGGTGTTGGCATTTTTCAATCTGTTGTGGAAGCAGAATAGGATCTGGAACAGCTGCAGGTGAACTGTCATACATGAATCCGGCACTCTGAAATTTGATAGGCTTGGTGTAGTCTGGAATATGAAAGGTCACATCCTTGTCATATCCAAGACCAATTCGGTGATTGTTGTGGACAAGCTGCCCCAGGCTCATTGATGGGTTGAGGGAAGTGTAGGGTAATTTTATGCATACGCATGTACATCTGCTCTGGTACGGAGGCCCGAATGGGAATCCGTGAAACTTTGCGACTGGCTGGCATTAGAGTCTTTCACAAGATTACGACGAGAAACGAGGTTCGAGAATGGTGACTCTTCTCAAGTTCTTCTTTATTTGAGATTCAGCCATAAAAACACAATCTTTTCTTGTGCATCTAGCAAACAACTCTGAATGTTACATAGAGCATCCTTGCTCATTTTTATCATATCATGAACATTTGAATGAATGAGGTCATTCAACAACATTAATGCCTCATTGATTTTGGCCATTTTCAACAACTTAGGCTCAAAAATGAAAGGGTGTCGGCTACAACCGAAAATGCACCCGTTTACAATGATTCAACAAATACAATGCCTCCAAAGAATTTCCAGCTATGGAAATATCAAGTACAAAATCTGCTCCTCAAATGATGGAGGGCAATCAACAATCCAACAACTCAAAATTACTGATTCCAACTATGAAGAAGCTACAAATTCCACTCAAAATACAATGTCAGCTCAATACATATCTCTGCAAAAATGTCCAGCAAAAACAATGCGCAAGAAGCCTTTGAGGCAGCTGAATTTTTTTCTTCAAATAGTTGTTGTCAATGATGGCAAACTTGTCTTCAAATGTGAAATTCTTCAAAAAATCACCCTTCAAATAAATGTCACAAATCATAGAATGTAAATTTGCAAATTTCAGTCCATGTGCTCCTCATATGCCATTTTCCATTTTCTACTGTTCAAATCTCTCTTTTCCTTCTCTCTCTTTCTGCTCTTCCTCTCTCTCTCTGCTGTTTTTTTTTTTTTTTAATTAATGAAAATTAATTAAAAATTAATTATGGAGAATAATTAAAAAATGAAGGAGATGGAAAATTAAAAATGTGTAGGGAGGGGAATTTAAAGGAAGTGTTAATTAAAAGAGAATTATTAAAAAATGAATGGGGTTTATTAAATTAAATGGGGAAATTTTAAAAAGATGGGAAGGAGGAGCGGGGTTAATTAAGGGAAGGGTTATTATAATGGTGAGCAGGGATTATTATGTTGGGGACGGTATTAAAAAATGTGAAAATCGATTTAGGGAGGGCGGTATTAGAAAGGGGAAGCGGTATTTATATGATGGGGATTATTATATGAAAAGGAGGTGGTATTATATTAAAGGGTGGTGGTATTAGTCAAATATGGAGGGCGGACTTAAAAAAGGGCGGTGTGAAAATCGTTTTTTTTTTTAAAAGAGGGGTGGTTTTATTGAATGGAGAAAGGGCGAATGGGGTTGTAAAAGTCGATTTTTAAAAAGGAGATTGTGGAATGTGCAGAATGCTCGGAGGTATGCGGGGTGTCGCTCGAGGGCGAGCAAGTAAGGCAGAGGGAGGGATATTAAATAAAAATTAAAATGAGAAGAGGAATGAATTTACAAAGGCGGTATTGTTCAAATATGTTAAAAACTGAGCGGTGTTAATATACCATGGAAAGGGGCGGCGTTGAGGGGGTAGGGCAACCGGCGTAGAAGGGCTGCCGTGGAGGAGTGGTTGCAGCCGTGGAGTGACAGGGGTATGGCGTGCAGAGTTGAGGGGTGTAATGTGATGCCGTGGGATGTAAAGCCGAGTTGCAGGTTGAGCGCTGTAGTAGCAAAGGCCGAGAGGAATGAGTGAATGAACCGTTGGGAAATGAGCGTTGGAATGGAGCGTTTGAACTCGTGGGAATGGATGCAGGGTTGTGCCTTGAGGGCTGTGAGTGCAGGGAATGGGGAAGGCCGTAGGCCAGGAGCAGCATTTTTTTTTTTTTTAATTTTTGTTTTAAAACAGCAAAGAGAGGAGTAAAACAATTTGCAGATATTACAAAAATGATGGCAACAACAGACTTTTCTTTTCTTCCAAATATAGAGCAGATTTAATTTCAGCAGCAGAAAATGTAGATAGCAGAAAAACTCAGATTTCCTTCAGTGCAAATCTAGAAATCTTTCCAGTAGCCCAGCAACAGGAAAATGCAGAGATGAAGAATTTTCCAGCGCAAAAAACTCAGATTTCTTTTGCAATAAAAGCCAAAAACTTCTTCTTCAGAAACTCAATTTAAACACTTTTCAACAGCTCTTTCAAAATGATGCAGATTTTAATGAGCAGAAATTGCAGAGAAAAATTAGAATGAAAACCTTCAAATGGGCAGTACTGCCTTCTTCAAAACCAATGCTGAAATTCTTCAAAACAAATTCTGAATGCTGCGCTTTCTTCTGAATGTTGCTCCTTCTCCAAAACCACTTTCTGAATGTGGCAAAAAGACTGCTACAAACACTTGAGTGCTGCAAAAAAACCAACAATTTTTGTAGATATGCATAGGCCATAAACACAAATGGCTCACTCAAAGTGGAGCAGGGCCAGCAATCGCCCGCTCTGATACCATGTTAAACACCATGTTGAAGCACACACATGGTGTATGAGAGAAGAATGCACACACACAAGAGACTCAACACAATGAAGGATAAGCGTGAGGCTTTCTTATTTTCCATTATACAAAGATGTACATTTATAGTACAATGGTGTGACTCTTGGTTTCATATTCCAAGGTCACTTGGACTCCATTGTGACTTTTCGCATTCCACACCTACCCATGTAGGATTAGGTGTTCCAACGGTTTACATGTACTCATAAGAAATCCAACCCACGGGACGACTTGCATAGTCGGATCCCAATCCATGTTGGCCCTTGTGTCAATCTTAAAAAAAAAATACATATTTTTTTTGTGCCGATGCGCTACTGCGTAACGTTTCGCACGGTGCGCTTTTTGTTATACCGAGGCGCCTTTGCGCAAGTACAATGATAAAAAAAAAAAAATTATGTTTTTATCAGTGCGCCATATGTAACATATGGCACCGGTGTAATATTACATTATGGTGCACCACACAACGTGCTGTTTTGAAAAAAAAACCATTTTACAAACATACCCTACATTATTTTTGTTTCTGCCCTGTCTTCTCTCAATTTCTGTGATTTCAGAATTAGGGCTTTTCAATTTATATTTATAGGGTTTATATTGCTAAATATAAACCTAAGACATCCAACGAATGGGTTGACCTACATAGTCAGATCCCAATGCATGTTGGACCTTGCTTAAATAAATAAATAAATAAAATTCGGTGTGCCCTGTCTGAAAGAGTGCATTGGGGCGCTCTGTTATCACAACACACCATGAAATTACTATCATAAAAAAATAGAAAAATATGCAGCGGGTGCGCTATTTCATTATAACGCACCGCGAACGTTCAGTTTTGAAAAAAAATAAAAATACAAACCTTACTTTCTTTTTGTTTCTCCCTTTTCTTATTCTTCTTTCTGTGATTCAGAATTAGGAATTTTCAATTTAGATTTATAGGGTTTGTATTGATAAATATAGACCTAAGACATTTAACCGACGGGATGATTAGCATAGTCGTATCCTAATCCATGTCGGCCTTGGAATGATTTAAAAAAAAAATATTTTTTCACCGATTGCTGTTGTTTACAAGAGCACTGGATACGTGATGTGAAAAAATAATATTTTTTTAACGGTGCGCCATATGTAAAATATAGCGCTGATTTATGCTAAAAAAACTAACACTAGACGATTTTTATTATTTTTATGATGGTTAACCGGTGCGGTCATTGACATGTAACGCACAAGGGGCTTCTTGTTGACATAGAGCACCATACAGTGTATTATACTATTTTTGCGGTGCATGTTAAAGACATACACGCACCGACGTCGGTGCGTTAACCATGAATGGCACACCGCTTTTTTGAGATTTTTTTTTTTAATTGAGAAGTTGACAGTTTATTTAAAAATATATTATTGACTGATATGATACAGGTTTGATATTTTTAAAGAAATGACTGACAAGAGATCAAGTAACAAAAATAATGATAACACATCAAGATCAAAAGCAAAAAAGGCAAGTTCTTTGTAAATTTTTTACAAAAAATTTAATTTTGAACTATATGTAAGTTTAAATAATATGTATTGTTTAATGTGTATCATGCAGAGCCACAAAATGACGAAGCTCGATAAGATTATTTCTGATCTAGGACCAGAAGAACGTATAAGCTTGATGGAAAAATTGCAAAAGGATGAATCAGGTGAATGAAAAAATACTATCGATCCAATATGAGTTTCTTTTTTTAGTTTTCATTAATAATATAATTAAAATTATTAGATAACATGTGTGAAAAAATCTATTAATTCACCTCTATTTAATTTTCTACAGGGACCAAGAACTCAAAAAAGGAATGTTGTTCTAAGAAAAGAAAAACAATAGAACATGCAAATGAAAATGAATTGCTCCTTAGCTCATCTGGAGTGGTGTTGGAGGTTAACGAAAGGGGGAAAAACTTTTACAAATGTTTGAGGGATCTAGTGGAACGAATGTATAGACGTTCTTTCCACTTACAATACAAAAACCAATCCAATGATTCCAAGAACCAGATTTTATGTAAACTATAGGAAGAGTTTCCAGAGAATTGGTCAATGAGACATGTCAGAATTTTAATAGCAAAAACGTACAACAACAAAAAAGAAGGAATGAAAAAGTAATATTCCTTTAGATGTTTGTCTATAATTATTTATAAATATCACTTTTGTTATACTTACTTTTCATATATCAATATAAAAATTAAATAGTTTATTGTCATGTTACATTTTCAGGAAGATTATGAAAATCTCAAAAGATGAACGAGCTGATATCAGAAATATGCCAGTAGGAATGTCCAAAAAGGTGTACAAGGAGATGGTCAAAGAAATGGACAAAATTGCATCGCGAGAGGAGCCATCTCAACAACAACGTGCTTCAAATGTAATATGTAATCATTGAATTTTTCGATCATTAGGTAAAATAAATAAACAATTTAGCATTAAATATTAATTTTCAAGTATTTTCTTGCAGAAAAGAAAATAAAATGGAACCCATTCAGCACATAAAACAGGACGACAAGGAAGAAAATGATTGATATCTAAGTTTGTGAGTAATTGTTACTTCCTTATAACAACTTAACTAGATTTCATTTTTGTATTTTTAAGTTGTTTTACAAAAATCATCATTGAATGTCTCCAAATAGGTGCTAACATACAAAGAAGAACCATCAAAGGAATTGATTGAAATTGGTTTAAATATGGGTTTTGCGTATATGTTGGCATATCAGAACTTAATTGTGGAATTTGTAAGCATCTATCAATCTTGTTTTACTTAGCTCCATCTATAATTAATAGAAAAAATAAATCTTTTATATTAAATATATGATTTCTTATGGGGTATAAAACTTGCAGGAAACAAAGTATGGCACTGTGCCAACAGATCAAATCTTGAAACATGGCATGTTACATGGTTTTGAAAGAATGTGTATAGTTTATGAGTCAATTGTTGCATTGGTACGTCATTTCTTTTCAATTTACATTGATGTATATTATTTAATATTGCAATTTTCATTATTCTCACCAATGTATATACACTCATTACAGTTTATTTTTATGTTTGTAGATGGAAGAAGGTGAAGAAGAAGAAAAAAATCAACGTCGTGAACAAAACATTTTTGAAAATAACCCAAGTCATGGAAGTAGCTCTAGCAGTGATAGCAGTTCAAGCGAAGAATGATGATCACTATGTTTGGATATAAAAGCAAGACGTTGTACTATTTTTGGAAAAATGTCTGTGAAATCAAACATTTTCTTTAATGTAACGGACATAGTGTCCCAATTGAAAGATAAAGGGATACCAATAACTGTCCCATTTTGTATGACAAAGAATGTCTTATATATCTATATATATATAATAAAAAATGTTTTAATTTATTATATTGCGTTCTCTATTGTTGCTATTGCGTTCTCCATTGTCGTTCTCAAATGTAGTAATAAAAATTTAATTCATATGAATATTGTTATAACATATATATGTGTCGACTTTTGATGAATAATGAATTTAAAACAATCACAATAATTGCACTGCCACAGGTCGATGTTTCTAAAAAACACAAATTGAAAATCGGTGTGCTTGTATTATTAAGCGCACCGGTGCATGTTTACTACCTATCGGGACCGCACAAATACCAAAACCAGTTAAAAATATCGAGGCATTTGTGCGGTATGACGCTCTGGTGCGTTTATGTATCTATATGCACCGGTGTCGTTTCACCGCCTATGAGCACCGCACGAATACCAATACCAATTATAAATTGCGGTGCGTCTGTGTGATACTATGCATCAGGGCGTTTTTTCTGTCTATACGCACCGGTGCATTTGGATGACCAATAGGCACCGCACGAATACCGATACCAATTACAAATCTCGGTGCATTTGTGTGATAGTACGCACCGGGGCATTTATGTGTCGATAAGCACTAGTGCATTTGTATGACATATTTGCACCGCACAAATACCGATACCAATTGTAAACCTCGGTGCACTTGTGTGATACGATACACCGGGGCGTTTATATAAGCATACGCACCGGCGCATTGAGACGACCTATGGGCACCGCTCAAATCCCAAGACTAATTAGAACGGCCCCGTGCGTTGTATCACCAACACCAGAACTGGTGCTGTTATTTTCCCTTAACGGCCTGGTGCATTCTCCTTCGACTGCCTCGGTGCGCTGTCTACCGATACACACCGGTGCATTAAAACTTGATAAGAGCACTGATGAAAAAACATCTGTAATAACCTCTGGCTGCCCATTTTTTTTTTAGTTGTGTTGAATTTCCGTTAAAATCTCCACCAAAACCTCCGTTACCAGAAACAGATGTGGTAGCATATGTTTTTTTGACAATTTGTGCTTCCATAACATAACCTCCTTTATAACATTATCTAGAAGGGATCTTTTCCTTTTAGTGCTGAAGCGATCGCTGAAAAGAGGGCAGACACTTGTCTCAAATTCATCTGCGATGAATACATCTTATGCAGGATTAGGGTTGGTTTTGTTCTACACAATTTCAATACAGGAGCCTTATGGGGGTTGCAAAGGCTAGACTGCCAAGGTGTTCTTAGGACCTGCTTTTATAATTCATCGTTAGTAAGTCCCGAGGTCGTCTATACCGGCCAGGATTTGCAGGTTTTGTCTAATGAAAATGTAGGTAAATCATCTTCTTTTTATTCCTGCGCTAATGGGATTTGATCGCTGCTAATAGGTCCTTTCTATAATGACAGAAATGGGCAGTCTTCACGTCTACCATGTCTCTATGGTTCTTGGACGAAACAATGTTTAAGATTGGTGTATGGACTTCGAACTGGACTACCCTGTCTCTCTGGTTCCTAGACAGAACTGATAAGAATTTTCTATTTCTCAGAGTCTGCTGGTCTTATCTATGACAAAGGCCAATGCATCTGCCTTCAATTTGAGCAAATCCAAAACCATGGGGTAGGGATGTTATAATAGCCAAGGTATTCATTTTAAATGGCACATTTTAAAAAATACACTTGTATTTTGAATTGTATTGCAAAAATTAGGAGGATACAATTCAACCTATGTATTTTTTAAAATGTGCCATTTAAAATGAATACAAAGCAGTGATTGTTCCTATCTGACAATCACTCCTCACAAGATAAGAGCACTTGCAAAATTCTAGGTATAGATTCATAATAGCCCAATGCTTAATTTTCCTATTATTTCAAAAATTTACTAATGTATGCAGGATCTAAATCAATTTTGTGTTGATGAAGGTTGATTAAATACTGGGAGATAATCCTATGAGGATTTCATACATGGTTGGATATGGTTCCCTCTATCCAAAACTTATTCATCACAAAGCCTCTTCTCTGCCCTCCAAGGCCAATCATCCTCAACCCTTTCCCTGCAGAGAAGGCTTCCAATCTCTGTACAGCAGTGCACCCAATCCCAACATCTTGGTGGGAGTTGTGGTGGGAGGCCAAGACAACATGGATAGGTTTACTGATGTGAGAAACAATTATGATCAATCCAAACCTTCCACCTACATTAATGCACCCTTAGTGGGTTCTCTTGCTTATTTGGCCCATTTTACTAACTCTTAAATATCCTATCTTCTTCTTCTAAACAAGAGAAGGAATTAATAATGCTTGGAGAAGGAATTAATAAGGGTTATAAGCAGCCCAGTATCCCTTGCTATTGTTCACATGATTTCTGCAGGATCTCCAAAATAAAATCAATGGAATGGAATTAAATTTGTATCCCTTGCTATCGTTCACATGATTTCTGTAGGATCACCAAAATAAAATCAATGGAATGGAATTAAAGATTTTCAATCAAGACTTTGGTTGTTAGTAATTTTTTCACATTCATTATATGATGCAGCCAATAATCTTACTCGTTGGCAATTTTGCAAGTTAATTTTAATGTAGATTGTGACATAATTGTGAGTAACATGATATTGCATGAATAGTGCATTAAGAAGTTGTAGAAGATTTGGACATATTCATGAGGAATACGTGGCATTGCACTAACAGTTAATTAAATGGTTGAAGGAGATTCATGCTTTCGGAACATTTTTACACACTTCACGTTTAAGATGGTTACAGGATATTTGTGACATATTCCTCAACAATGTCGCATTCAAGTAGAAATTCATTAAATGGTTGAAGCACATTCATGGTTGATAAATTTGACTGGAGGGTGTGACATCTTTCTCATATGGTGAAACATGTGACTGAGTTTTAGTGGAATAATTATTATTTTCCTTCAAATCTAATGTTAAAATTTTGAAAAAGGTAGTTTATCTTTTAACAAATTAGTAGGTACATGTCACTTGTATTTGAAAAAAGCCATTTTCTTTCTCCACTTTGCTCATAAATTATGCAAATTAATATACTTTGTTCATGTTTCATAAGTTTCATTTTGATTTATTCCTTCTCTTGAATTAATTTACATAGAAAATTTTGGTTTCTTTCCTTCTTGGTTTAAACTGGCTCCTCCATATACCATTGTTGAATAAGGTATGCAGAGAAGAGGGTGGAGATAATATTGATTTTGATTGCATACAATCAAGCTTTCCTACATAGCTATCCAACCAAGAGATGGTACAGATTCTTGTCTCTTATCATTTTTTCAACTCCTGACCATATCACTCTGCACAATACATAATTTAATATAGGAAAGTGTTACACCATTTTTTGGTCATCTAACCTTTCATCATTAGATGGACCCAAGTACACCATGTAAGACCAGTTCTACCCCAAGTAAAACTGCTTTCACTATGTTAATTAAGAAACCCCAAAAGGGAATATTAAACAAACCCATATTTGTTTGATTTTCCCCAAGGAATAATTAATTAAACCACAATTTAATTATTATTCCCAGTCATGTTTAACCCAAAAACAAAGAAATTAATGAGATAAACCCATAGTTATCTTATTATTTTCTAGGAATAATTATTTAAATAATATTCCTTGTTAAATATGACCAAATCAAACCACCATTAATCAAATAAATCATTATTTACTTGATTATATCCCAACCACTTCCTTAAAAAAGATAAATAAATCATTTATTTATTTATTTTTCACTAATCAAGGGATTTGACCCAAGTCAAACACCCTTTCCCTCCAACAAATAATAATAAAATATTCCATAGAGGTGGATCTAGATTTGGTTAACATTGTTTTAATCATGCACCAAGATCTAGAATGACCCAATATTTTGTTATAAATAGGAGGGTTTTCCCCATCATTCTTCACCTTTTGTTGCCTACTAGATCACTCTGGATCTATACACTTGGTCTCATTCCTACCATTTGCTCCCATTGAGCTCTATCTTCTACATTGGGTTTTCTACATCTACAAGAGAGAGAAAGCTTAGATCTGAAGTGCTGAGGACTACAAAGAACCCATCCCATTGAGGAGATCTGGATACACCTTCTTGTTTCCTCCCCGGTGCCCTGTAATATAAAAATTCATTCAAAAATCGTGTTCTTGTCTTGTCTGTTGGATGCATGGAGCAAACTCTTTACTTTACTGCTTAATGTCTTTCCATTTATAGATCTGTTTGTTGCGGCATTTTAACTACTAATTGCAGATCTGAAGATGTTTGGCAGCCTCTATTGTTGTTAGGGCTATTAGTTATGCGTAGCTAAAGTGGTTCTTTTTCGTACACTTCGACGAAGAATTCATACTAACAAATGGTGACTCCACACGGGTTTTAAATTACGACCGCTGTCGTTTTTCATATTCCTGCATATCCAGCTACTTCAGGCCCTAGGGCTTCTTTTCAGCTGCTTAGTTTTCCTCTTTTTATGTCATTTTTTCTCACATAAAACCCTAAAAACTTAAAATTTCTAACTTCCGTGTGTTTCTGGCCCTATTGCGCAGGTAAGCGACACCAGCCGCAACTGAGACGGCAACTTTTCTGAAAATCTGCCGCCGAGACAACGGGAACAGGGGGGTCGCACTTTTTGGCCCATAACTGCCGACACAGGGCCTCCGAGCCATACTTTTCGCCCATTTACCAACGACTGCACTAAAGAAACGAGTCAGAGGCCACCGACACACGGTTTTTGATGGACCACACGCAATTTTGCGGGTTCTGTACACGATTCTGTCAGGGTCTTCCAGCCTCTGTCTCAGCCCGCCTTGACCAAGATCTGATATGTTTTTACTCATCTAAGTGGGAACCTAGCCCCTTAAAGCTTTAGTACCCTCCACTTTTTGTGGAAGAGTTTTAGCTGTTTCAGCCATCGGTTTCAGAGCTTCTGCCCTCTCTTTTTCCAGATCTGATACCTCCCTTTCAGATCCTTTGAAATCAGCCTCTTTTCCTTTCAAATCACCTCTTGTCGTTTTGTTTGGACCCCCTTTGAAGGCCTTCGCCTTGCCCCCTCCGGTTTTTGCTGATTTCCTTCCTTTTTCCAGCCACCTTGCCTCTGCCTCTTGGCTGTGATCTGCACCTCTTTCCTGCCGCTTTATCCTCCAGATCCCTGTCCCTTTCGACCCTAGATCTATTGAGCTCTTTTTGTGTGTTTACATAGTTTTTCCCTTTCTTTTCAGCATAGTTTTGAGAGACCCACTTTCTTGGGTTAGATAGATGCACAAGTAGCTGTTATTTTTCTGTTATTTCAGCATTTTATTCTGTTCTCTGTAGGTTTATTTTTCAGCTACGCAGCACACTTTTTTCTTGCTCTCAAAACGGAAATGGTTTAAAAAATTAAAAATTAACGCACGCCACACACTGACCCTAAGTGAAGAAGCGCCTGGTTAACACCGCCAAGCAAAGACTCTAAAATCAATCGTCACTGCACCTTTTCTGCCCTTGACCTGAATTGATCCTGTCTCTTTCTGCCCCTGTCGGTTTCCTTCTTCCTGTCATCATTGCGCCCCCAAGGCACCTTTCCCGGAGCCTCCTTGGCCTTCACCCTCAGTCTCCGGTCGATCGACCTGCTCCGTCCCACCATCGTCGAGCCAGTCCTTCTCTGATTCTTTGGGTTCTCCTTTTCCTTCTGGTTCTCCCCCCTGTCACCTCCACTATGTCTGGTCCGGGGCCTAACACTAGCGGGAATCCCGGCCCTAATGCCGGGACTACTACTAGCAGAACCACCACAGGAACTACCTCGGCTTCACCCGTGCTCCCCTTCTTGGCAGTCCTCAGCCTCCGTTGGACCGGTGACAAGAACTACCACCATGGCCTAGATTGTCCGCCTATGCAGCTATTCCCACCAAGCCCGCTCAAAGTTCAAAGGCCCATCTTGGAGGCCAGGTGAGACGCCTCCTGTTGCTTGGTGCCTGCAGGTTGCAGGCTGCTGTGTGCCTGTGGTCTGCTGCAGCACTGAGTTCTGGGCTGGTGACAGTGGTGTGCCTGGCACCGCCTGTGGCTGCTGGACGTTGTCTGCTAGAGGGGGCAGCAGTGGTGGGTGGGGGGGGTGGGGCCAGGGTGTGTCAGCAAGCAAACCTCACCCAGAGCTTCCGCCTTTCTACAACGCCAAGGAATGAAAAGAAAGCGGAGCTCTCTTAATCTCCTCCCTTCGAAGACCCTGTCTACATGGACTGGTTCCTTAGATCTCTCTTGTCCCCTATTGGGAAAGATGTCGCATCGCATTTTCCTCAAACCGAAGAAGATGCCCTCCAAATGGCATTAAAGTATGACCTGATCTACGCTCAGACAGGTTATGATCCTACTGTCCTACCTGATCTTCCCACACCCAATGATGCCCATACAACCGGGGCACCTCATGCCGCCAATAGTATCATTGGACCCATCTCTCATCCATTCGCTCAACCTCACATGAGCTATGGTTTTCCGGGGGAGGGGGGCACCACTTCCCCGCACTTCTCCCTCCCCCGGTAGCATGCATCCGGGATACGGCATGCCTCATCCTTTTGCCCAACCTCCCGCTTACCTCAATGTTGCCCAACCTAACGATTACCCTTATCCACGACCCGGTGCGCCAACTCCTCCAGCGTATGCACTTTCGCCTCCCTTGCCTTCTCAACCCCCGCAACGCGCTCCCCGCCCCCTCAAGCGCTGATGGATGCACAACGAGGATTCATGGCTACCCAACCACTTGACTGGACGGTGGCCACTCCACCTTCCCCTTCCGGTTCCTCCAATTACTGCGATCCTCATGATGAACTCCGATCCGCCTCTAACCGTCGACCTTAACCTTCAAACTCGGTCTCGCCGCGTACCCCAAGCCTCCCGCTCGTACCGCCCTCGAGTCCCCTTCTTCCGGTTCTACAGAGCCTCTTTCGACACCCAATGGTCCCTTACATATCCCTCAACCCAAAGTTGAGATTCATACCAAGATGCCTAAAGGACCATTACGCCGAAATGTCGCTTTCCGGTCGAGTCGCTCATTCGTATAGCATAGTAGATGATTTGGCGCAATCTCCCGCCGCCATTTCCACATTGGAACTCCTCCAATCGTGCCCTTCCCAAAAGAAGGCTTTGCTATCCGCCCCCGGGTGCTATAGATCCCGCCGATGACCAAATGATTATTTTCGATGCCACTCCATCGGACCATCCTCCTCTTCCTCCTTCTGTCGCCTTCCAAATCCCGATCAAAAATCCGGAACGCCAACGTTTCCCCGTGTGTAATTGATGAGGGGGCATCCACCCGCGTGATGTCCGCTTCGGTTTGGAAGCAACTCGGATCCCCCCGAGCCGGCCCCTTCCACGATCACCCTTCGAGCGTGGGACGGCCACGCCTCACGACCCCATTGGCCTCTTCCGTAATTGTCCTATTACCCTCGTCGGTAAGACTCGTTTGCGTTGACGTCGAAGTCATTAACGCCCCACTAGACTACAACATTCTGTTGGGGCGAAGCCACACCTATGCTATGTCCGCTGTCCCATCCGCGGTCTTTCGCAAGATGTCTTTCCCCCCATAATGGGAAGATAGTCACCATTGACCGCTTGACATATCATGAGCCTCCCTCTCGGGCCTCACCCGAGACCACCATCTCTTCGTAGCCAACAAGCAAACCGTCGATTCCTTGACTAGTGTCTCCCCGGTGTTTACAAAGATTCCTCCCCCGCTTGGAACTTTTCCTAATCTTCCCCCTCCTCCTATCTCTCGAATCTAGCTCATCGAATGTTTGCATGCTCGCAATCGTCTCGGCCGCTCTCAAGCTAACCCGCTCTGGCTAGTCGACGCAACCTTGCCCTCCACAACTCTGCTCCCTAGCCCTTCACCCTGCAGCTGGTAGTCATGAGCCCCTTTATCCGGCACGGTTCCTCCAGGGCCTTAGCCATTTAGGAGCCAGTCCCACCCGGCCATTACCCTCTCGGTCGATACCGTTCCTAGCTCCCCCCACGAGAGTGTACACTGCATCGCTCATGGCCACCCTCTCTCTTCCTAACTCGACCCTTGGGATTCCCGTTTGGTACCTCGATCCTCCGGCCCCCACCTTGCCTGGTCATCCTAAACCTTATATCGCTTTGACCCCGGTTCAACCGGTCCCCATGACTTCTCCCGCCGCATCGTTGCCTCCGCTCACCCTCAACAGGGCACCCCCCTCCCCGTTGTGACCGCTTGCGGGTAAGAAGGGCAAAGCTCGCAAGGGGGGCATCAAAGGACAAGGCTCGCCCCGACAAACTCGCTCCTCCTCGCCCCCAAAGCATACCCTCCAGTGTGCTTTGTGTGATGTTGTCGGTCACGCCTCCCATACCTCGTCCCGAATTACTTCATCTCAAGCCCATGGTTAATGTCACGTTCCCCGAGTCCACGGTCCCGTAAGCCTCTTTTCCTTCCGCGACCGCGCCAAGAACCCCCAAGACTATTCACACCAACCACCCATGTGCTTTGTGTGATATCCATGGCCATTCCACCCATCTTTGTCCCCACCTCACGGACTTCCGCACCTCTATCGCCGCGGTCCACCAATTCGAGGCCAAGCGCAATGAGTCCACCTCTCTCCTATTTGTGCATTCCCGCTTCAACAGTAACTACCGGATATGATCGGCTCCCTATTGACATTCCCCCTCCGGATGTCGAGATGACGGAGCCTTCGTCCAGCATTTTCTACCTATCATCATCCATGAGACCCTTGGGGAACATTCCATCTCGAATCCTCCCCCGTTGTTTCGCTTGACCTTCCTTCGACGGACATCTTGGGCTCAACATTGGTAGATCCTTTATCTACTTACTCTTCGGTCACCCCTCGTGACGATGCGCATGTGAACCTCTCTTCTCATGATGATGATTCAGGCCACTACACCACGTCAGGGTGGTTCTTCTTCCACCAGATCACCCCATCTTCTATCACGATGACGACATTATGGAAGAAATTCCCACCCCTAACTTTATCTATTCCCCCTTACATCGAACCCATGCGTTCACACCACATCCACCTTGTGGCCATTACATCGAAACCCAATGTTTGGGTAAGGGGGGCACCCACATTTGAGAGACCAAGAGAAGCCATTCTCCACCACTCTCCTAGTGTATATGGTCGTGTTGACTCTAGACCCAAAGTATTCTTCCACATTTAGAAGAACCTCTAGAGTCCCATATCACTTCAGATCACTCTCGAGACGATACCCCTTATCGTTCCCTCATCTTACATCAGCAACCCGCCTCTTAGACATTATTGTTGACCAACCTATAGCTTTTCTACGAGAGCATCGACTCATTATCTCCAAATCCTCCTTTTGGGATAGTGACACCTGTGTATGCCAATTCGGAAACTTAAAGTCCATTTTATCCCTATATGCGATACCAAAAGAGATTGGTAATCCTCCATTTCCTTTCTCAAACCGCATAACCATAACCCGTAACAAATGGCACACCACATCATTAAAATGTGTTTAGATTCCCATTTTTCTAAATACATTTTGGCATGACCACACCATGCTTGGGGGCACCTCTCGCCCCAACCATAACCCTCCTCACCTCGTTTTTTGGAGAGGAGGTTGTCTTACAAATCGAATGTGAAATCCCTTCCCCCACAACCGGGTCGTTGAACTTCTCCCCGACACCCAACCTCTAGAACAACGACTTATCATGCTTGAGCGTGCTTCCGAAGACCGCCGTGTTGCCTTGCAAACCATGGAAGCGGCCAAAAAACGCACCAAAGCTCAGCATGACCGAAAAGTCCAGCCTCGCACTTTTCACGAAGGCGACCTTGTTCTAGTATATGACCGAGCCCATGATGTCTCGGGTCATGGGAAGTTTGACTCATTATGGCTAGGCCCTTACATCATCAGCAAGCATCTTGGTAAAGGGGCATACCTTTTAGAGGATTTCGAAGGCCATTCCCTTCCTAACCCTCGCCATGCACTCTATCTTAAGAAATATTACCCTTAGCATTTCCCTTTCGAGATGCGTGTTTTATTTTCCGTTAGATAGCCAAGCATCCTTTTTGTACTTTCATCCTTCACCACGACCTATTTTGTCCACGAAGGATCACCTCACACCCCCTTAAAAATCGAATTTCCTCACTTACGACACTTGTACTTGGGGCACCATATTTCCCCCTTACTTGTCCATGTTCGTGCCGATTTTCGTCATGAGTTCCCACCTTGTACTCATGCTTCCATCGTCCCCCATTGGGGCCTTTTACCGTGTGGCAAAGACCATCGAGTCGCCCTTGTTTAGAGCATCCAAGTTGAGTCATCATTGCATCCATGGAGTCTATACCACGTCCCTTTGCACCCCACTATAGCCCTCCATCCTTCATTGCTTGGTCTCTCTCTTGTGTCGCACATTATGACCCTCGCCTCACTCGTCCCCTATCCCTCATGATCTTGTGTCGAGCCGTCGCCATGTCATCCATGCTCTTTATGCTCTAACAAGGGAAGTCGTCCATTCGCTACTCGGGTCCTTCCCATTTCCACTATCGTCATTAGTGTCGATCCGTCCGTCGCTCTATTGTTTTTTCTCTCGTGCCTTAGTTGAGGATCTCTCATTGCCTCACCTATGGCGGACCTCCTTCTCGTCGACATCAGCACATTCATTCCAAAAGCCAGTCTAGAGGGCGGTGTACCTTGGTTCCAGCTTCCACTCTTGTTCGGTGCCTCTGATCGTGCGGGGGGATCTCTCCCTTCCCTTTGACTTGATTGCTTCTCCATCTCCTTTCAGCGATGATCGAGATTCGTATACCGGATGACCCAGTGACCCAGCAGCAGCTCTTGATGATTCCCCGGCGTGTGTGATATGTCTCAACCCTCATGAGGGGGTGGCCCCGTAGGTAGCCGCCCACATGCCCGGATGACCTCCTCATTGCGGCCTTTGATGCCGCTCCCAGTATTTTGATGATGTTGGCCTTAGCCACTTACGCACCTCTATGATTTGCATGTATCGCGTCGATTTTGTGAGCCCTTCCCCATCTGCTGGGGGGCATTTGGGTTGTATTTATCTCATGTACTCGGATATTATTGTACTAGTCCCTGGGTCAGTTATCCCGGTACGACATGTATGTGAGACTCTTCATTGTATTTTTTATCCGGCCCTTGATTATGCCACATTGTACTCTATGGTTCGGTCCCTTGTTCATCGGACACACTATTCTTTTTGTACTTTGTCACGGCGGGCATAGGTATGCCTCCCCCGCCGCCTTCAGCACAGGTACCCTCTCATAAAAGAGACTTGTTGCACCTGCGAGTCTCGTCTCCTCAAGGTCTAGTCCTTCAGCACACTATCTACCTCACATTTCCCTCTCTGACATCCCTTTTTGCTGTCTAGTGATTGTGTTCTTACAACGTACTTCGGTCATACGATTTGCTCCTGACACTCGCACGCTGGGGGGCAATCTGTTACACCATTTTTTGGTCATCTAACCTTTTATCATTAGATGGACCCAAGTACACCATGTAAGACCGGTTTTACCCTAAGTAAAACTGCTTTCACTATGTTAAAATAGGAAACCCCAAAAGGAAATATTAAACAAACCTATATTTGTTTGATTTTCCTCATGGAATAATTAATTAAACCATAATTTAATTATTATTCCCAGTCATGTTTAACCAAAAAACAAAGAAATTAATGAGATAAACCCATAGTTATCTTATTATTTTCTAGGAATAATTATTTAAATAATATTCCTTGTTAAATATGACCAAATCAACCACCATTAATCAAATAAATCATTATTTGTTTGATTATATCCCAACCACTTCCTTAAAAAGATAAATAAATCATTTATTTATTCATTTTTCACTAATCAAGGGATTTGACCCAAGTCAAACACCCTTTCCCTCCAACAAATAATAATAAAATATTCCATAGAGGTGGATCTAGATTTGGTTAACATTATTTTAATCATGCACCAAGATCTAGAATGACCCAATATGTTGTTATAAATAGGAGGGTTTTCCCCTTCATTCTTCACCTTTTGTTGCATACTAGATCACTCTGGATCTATACACTCGGTCTCATTTTCTGCCATTGTTGCTCCCATTGAGCTCTACCTTCTACATTGGGTTTTCTACATCTACGAGAGAGAGAAAGCTTAGATCTGAAGTGCTGAGGACTACAAAGAACCCATCCCATTGAGGAGATCTGGATACACCTTCTTGTTTCCTCCCAGGTGCCCTGTAATATAAAAATTCATTCAAAAATCGTGTTCTTGTCTTGTCTTTTGGATGCATGGAGCAAACTCTTTACTTTACTGCTTAATGTCTTTCCATTTATAGATCTGTTTGTTGCAGCATTTTAACTACTAATCGCAGATCTGAAGATGTTTGGCAGCCTCTATTGTTGTTAGGGATATTAGTTATGCGTAGCTAAAGTGGTTCTTTTTCGTACACTTCGACGAAGAATTCATACTAACAGAGAAGGTTCTGGTGCAATACTGGTGCATGATTGTATTATTTTTGGCATATTTGATTGCATTATTTTGGTGCCACAATCAACGATTGTGTATCATGTGTGGTAATGTGTTTGGCCTGAATGCTTGATTACAATTTGGGATCTTCGGATTTTTAAGTAAAAACAGATCAAACATTTTGTTTTTTTATGAATTTATGTTATACTTTTAATCTAGTGGAGTATATTGGTGAATTGGGTTCCTTTTAATTAGGATTCACCATGTGGCCTTACTTAGTGATATACAAATCATCTCTTGATGTTTTCTTCTCTTATAACTATGTCACATTATTCATACCATAGCAAAAAATACTAGTGTAATATTGATGGGTGCTTGTACTGTTTTTGGCATTTTTGAGTGCTTCATTTGGTGTTACAAACAAGTTTGGATGTGTGTTACTTAGTTTGGCACGACTCATGAGTGTTTTAGATATTTTGTTTGGATTGAATACTTTTGATTACAGTTTGATGCTTCTATATGTGGATTATTTTGAAGTATTGAATTTACTTCAACATCAATTTAGAAACTAATAGAACCCTGTTGTTTGTTGCTTCATTTGTGTTTAACTATCTCTTGCAATATCTGGTAGATATTGATATCAATATTTGTTTATCTGTTGCAGGTCAATGAGATTGATTCCAGTGTAGCTCTGAACATGTCTGGGTAGACTTTGGAGATGAAAACTTTACCATTAGTAGTTGGGAACATAAAGTATTGGTTATCAGAGATGGAAAAATGAAGCTATCAACTAAATTAATTTTTGCTTCAATTGACCAACGAAGTGAACGTGTTGCAGGGGAGAGTGCTTGTATTTATTTGGTAGCAATTATTGCTTATTGATTACAAAACAACCCCAATTCTATGCCAATAAAATCACAGTTTGACACATTGATACGTGAAGGATATCTGGAGTGGAGGAAGTTGTGGGAACTAGAGGAATATAGAGAGAGGTTCTATGATGGTCACTTTGATTTGGAAACAATAGTGCAGTCAAACACGTTTTATAACTAGCATTGAACCTCCACATATTTTTAAATTGTGGCAATTGTTTTAAGATTAGATTGGGATGTAGGGGCTCTGAATTGGTTTTTCTTGTAAAGATTATTTCTTTTAACATTATTGATTATGCACACAAGTTTCAAGGCTCTTGTGTGATGTTCTAGTGATATTTCAGTATTGTTTGTAAAGACTCTGTTTTTCCTGTGAAAGCTGGCATCCCCTAAAAGTTAGACAAGAAGGTGGGTTGGAATTGTTGGCTAGCTCTGAGATTCGACAGTATCATAATAATTCGAAATAGAATTAGATGTTAGTAGAATAGTATTATAAAATGTGATAATTACACATTAATACTACTGTGTTGTTATAATCAATGACAAACTGTTGAAATAATTATTTAGTCTCATATTCTACTTCAGATTTTGTGATCCTTCAAGTGGCAAGGCACCTTCTATTAAGAAAATTTGCCTCTGTGACATATCATGCTTGTAAGTTAATCATAAATTTGTAGATTGGTTTTACTTGCTTTTGATGATAGGTAGTTCCAATAAATGAAAATGTTTAGTTGGGTTCAGTGTTTATCATCTTTACATAGGACTGAATTCTGATAATAGTGTTTTATGCCCTATGTAGACATTGTTCACTAGCATGGAAATGCTTAATGGAGAAGGCTTGGTGTCGTACTTGTGAATGTGAGTTGTAACTCTTTGTAAAAATATAGAATGTTTTAATTGTAATTTTCACTTCATTGATCTATTTGCAGGGGCAGAGTGGTACCTGCATCTCTTCAGGTGCAGGAGGATGAATGTGGAAGTGATGATGATGGTGGTCATCAAATACCAACACCGAAGAAGCGAAATAAGTGTCTCCTCTGAATTTTGCTACCGTTTTGGGTGCTTTTTGTTGGAAACCATCTATGTTTCTATCTATTCACTATAATTCATAAGGTAAGCTAATCTTTAATTTAATAAATCTGGTATATAAACTATATATACTCCTACAATCTAAAGATCATGGATAAATATTCAAATTTTCAAACTAATGAATTTCTTTTAGGAAAAAGGTTTTATAGATGCTTTTATTTGAGGCATACTTGTGTGTTCATTCAGCATTCATATTTCTTTGCAGGATTATTGTTTGTAAAATCTATGTATTTCTAACTATCACTTCAGGTAAAATTTAGATACATTAAAGTTATAACATCTTATAGCTTTTAAGTTGCACTAATATATCATAAAACACTGGTAAAAGACAATATCTTATGTCAAACTCAATGCCATTTACTGTGTATAATGGGATTGCCACATTCGTGCTTTACCCAGATCCCGTTTGTTTTAAATGCATTCTATATCATCGGTCAAGGCATGAATTCTTATAATATATTTAGCCCTAGTTTATAACTATCCTCTCTTCAATTTCTTTGTAAGGATTGAATACAATCTAATTGCATAAATTACAACTGGGGCAGAGTAATAACTCGATATTAAAAGACACCATGAGCATTAATTGCTTCAAAGTATTATAAATGCATTTTAATATTACTTGATTTTCCAGGCTTATGTGGAACATGGTCGAGAGAAGGAACTATAACATCAATGGATTTGCATGAAAGCTTTAGAATTTTTTCAAATGTGAAATTTGTGATGCGTTACTAAGTTTCTTCATTATTTTATAGATCATTACATGTCAAACAAATTTACTCCTTGACTGGAATTGCATTCAACATTGTGCACAAGTATGATTTACATGTATCAATCAAAAGTATGATTTTATCTATATTTGATAATGCAAGTTGAATACATCATACAATAAATAGGAGTGCTATGGCTATGAAGTTCAATATGAAATAATCTATTGATTGCTACTATTACTATTATATAAGGGGTGCTCTTCCAATGGCCATTTATAAGTTATGTGAGGAAGGCTTTGTGGAATTTGTATTTACTATAAGATTATGCATAATTGAGTTGCAGACAACTAAGTAGAATTTGGTAGGAAGTTTGGAGTATGTGTAATTCATAATGATCTTGTCTTCTCTTCAAGATGAATTTTCAATGTGTGAGTTTTGACCTAAGCCATTGCATTATCAATGCGTCAAGGCTCAAAACTCTACCTATATGTCAACAACTTATGATCGTTCCTAGGAACATGAATCCTAATTTTTGTAGATTTAAAATTTATCACAATTTTTCTCTATTGTGGTCGAATTTGTGGAGGTTATCTCAAAATTTATTGAAGGTGCCATGGATCTAAATTTCTTATGAACTTTCAACACTATAAAAAACTTTGGTGCAAATTGTTGATCAATTCTCACTTGGTTAGGGTTATAGAAGTTGATGAAATTTTTTTGTGCATGCATGAGAGTTGGGTGCAAATGCACAATGTTGTGTAGTATTAGTGTGATAAATATGGGATAGTGCAAAGCATAGTTTTGAAGATTAGTCTAAGTTGACTTGTACCTAATCAACTCAGATAAGTTGATTGTTGGTTCAACGGTTAATTGTTGGTTCAATAGACAGAAGATATTGCAGGCCCAAATACCAAAGGGAAAAATGGAGCCCATCATGGGGTTCTCTCTGTAATTCTCCACCATTGCTACATTTCATGCTTCCTCAAACTCCTCTCCAACCTCAATATCAATGCTAGTAGTAGCATGAGCAACAACACTATGCTTAGCAGAACTAGAACGTGCTTTCCAAACTGCACGAGAACTAATTCCCTCACGAGTCACCATGTGCCATGCTTAGTCTTAGTGGTTCGCTTCCTTCAACTCCTGATTCAACTACCATATCTTCATTGGAACCAACACCTCGAACTCCACTAGACAACGATTCACCATTTTGTACTAGTGATTTGCCATTTGTACTGGTGATTTTCCATGATTTTACAAGATAATATAATCTCATGAAAGATTCGTCAAAAAAATTATATATACATATTATATTATTAATAAAATCGCCTTCCATTTTTCCTATGTATCATGGGGATTCACCCATTTATTATACATATAAATTTAGGGGGGTTCTTAAAATTTTCCCTGGTTATTTTCTCAGCTAGTATGGTTTTGACACCCTAAAAGTTCTCATCTCAGACTTGGTTTACAAATGTCACTCCATGCATGTACTCTATGTAATTTTGTGAATATCTATTGAAAATTTTGCTTACTTACAATTTTTTTTTTTAATTAAAAGCATTATAAAATATCAATAATTTCAATTGCACTTTACTCGATAGGTTCATTGATTGTGCCAAAATGAACTTTCTATAGCCTAGGATGTGGAAGATGTGTATTCCCTTTTGTGTTCAACATGGAGGTAACATATAACATTTGAAGAAGATATTAATAACAATAAAATTTTTCAATGTCAACCATAAATAGATTATTTCAATTTTTAAAATGCATATGAACTTTATATAGAGAGAGTAATTGAAAGTAACAAAAATTCTTATTGATATGTACTTTTTACATCCTATAATGATAGAGATGTGTCATTCCTTCACTATTCAAGATGGAGTTAGATACCCATAATTTAAAATACATATACTGATTAAACAAAATCTATGTTAGTAATATATATATATATATATATAAAATTTCTTCTTATTATTTTGAGTACTTTATATGGAGCACAGTGGCTTCACTCAATGAACCTCTGACCTATCAGGAGTGTTTGTGGAATATTAAACAATACCTTTAATTTGACTACATATCGGTAACTGCCCCTAAAAATCACATTATTTAACCCCCTACCAATACAAACTCAATACACCTTCCCAATTTAAAAAACCCCTACTTCCACTAGATATTGTAGGTATCCATTTTTTCATTAACATTTTTTATACCCCTTCATATTATTTCATTAACTTTGAGCTCCATTTTTTATACCTACCAATATAAATACCCTTTACCCCCTATATATTCCCCAATATATTATGCCATTTTTTACTCAATATAAATCCCCTAATATGAACTCACGTGGTATGGTATGGTATTGCTCCCCCAATGAAGACCACTTGATATGATATGGTATTGCTCCCCCAGTGAAGCCCCCGTGATATGGAGAAATTTTAGAATAAACTATAAATAAATTATTTCAATATCAATTATATATAATATAAAAATAATTGATAAGTGTTTTTTACATTCTACTGTGATGATGTATAAATAAATGCATAGTATTTCAAATATATATTAATAAAAAATATTCCACATATATATTCACACTTAAAACAAAATTTCAATTACATGTTACTCAATATAAGAGAGATATGTAAGTATTGTTATGTTCAACATGGAGTTGGAGTTAAGTTTGTATATGGGGAATGGATATTTAAAATATTTAAATGTTTCTTGCTTAGTGTGAGATATTTGTAATTATATATAAAAAGATATCTCACCATAAACTCTAGCATCAAATTTCTAAAAGTGCAAACATTTTCTGAAAATATAAAACTTGAAATCAAGTATTTTATTTTATTTTATTTTGTTTAATCTTAAACCAATTCCAATTTACATGATAGGTAAGATTTATTGTTTTTTTAAGGTAGCCATTTTTTTAAAACCCAAAACTTTATTATGATAAACAAATATTTAGTTTTGATTCTCCAATTTTTTGGTTAATGCTAAGGCTAAGAATAATCCATAGCATATATAATGTTGATTAAAAATGGGTTATGTCTAGTGTTCAACAAAGAAGCTTGCTTAGATTCTTCAATTGGTTTCTTCAATTGGTCGGGCAATGCTAAGGCTAAGAATATATATATATATATATATATATATATATATATATATATATATATATATATATATATATATATTGTTGATTAAAAATAGTTATTTTTGGTGTTTTAGTGGAATGCATCCCCAAGTCACGCATCTTATGAACTTGACGGGAATGTTCCCCACCCACCTCACCTCTTGGATTTGTGATATATATATATATATATATATATATATATATATATTGTTGATTAAAATTAGTTATTTCCTTGTGTTTTATAGGAATGCATCCCCAAGTCATGCATCTTATGAACTTGGATCAGAATGTTCCCCACCCACCTCACCTCTTGGATTTGTGGGGACACACAAGGGGTTCATTTCCTGTGGAGTGTGAAACTTCCCAAAAAGAGTGTTGGATATCCTTTTGACAGACACATCCGCCGTAGGACACATTTGTCCAAATTTGTCTTTGAAAAAATATATTTAAAAATATATATTATAAAATTAAAAAATAAAACTAAAACTCAAAAAAGGCTCAGTTTTACCCGATTCATTTCCCCTACTATCCCAATGTCGACCACCGCACATTGGCCATCAGCTTACTACTGCCATATGGTGTTGAGTCTTTACCTTTACTAGACATTCCTATGTGTGTTTAATACTTTAAGTCAATTCTCAACATCTATGTCACATTCCTGTCGAGTCTCGAAATTTTCTTGTAGCCTTACAGTAGCCAGCCTTGTCATGGCCTATCGAATCTCAGTTGCTTAGAGTTTGAACTTGGCTTGCAGCGGCCAGCCTTGTCGTGGCCCTTCGAACTCTTAATGTGGCTCATCGACCATTTCATTTTTCAACTTTCAAGTTTTAAGTGTGGCTCATCAACCTATGATGGTCGGCGTTTTAGTTGAAACTTTCAAATTTTCAAGTTTTTTTGGTCGTGGTCAGTCAACATCATGTATGGAAAATTGACATTGTAGGTTTTAACCCTATACAGAAATTATCAGCAATCGAATCTTAAAAACAGAAAATAGACAATAGCGAGAGAATAAAACATAAAACAGATATACACAGAGATTTTCCCCTGGATCCCAAATCAGAACTACTAGCTTGATTTTTCATTATATTCCTTTTAGTGTTACAACACATATATATACATGCCGAAGCATTCATAAACCCCAATCCATTAACCTTGGATTAGAACATAACCATAGTTCCCTTGACCAGATCTACAAAATACCAGGGGCTGAAAACCATCGTGCCCCAAAACCATGTGCAAACCCTTGCAAAAACCCATGGGCAGGTCTACCCACCAAAAAATAGGGTCCAAAATTTTTTTCCCGGGCCACTGCCCTGGACCTTGAACAAGAGGGATACTGCGCACAACACAATGTACAGGGGGGGTTGTCGCCCCCCTTTGGCCCCCTCGCGCATGTGAGTAATCGTGGAAAGAATATAACACATACCCAACAGACATCATCTATCGTGTTTCAATTGAATTTCAAGTTTGCTTGGTCATGGCTCTCAAACTTCAGTGCTTACCTCCTATGTGCTTCCAAGATGTTAGTGCTTCGTGTCACCTCCTCTATGTGTCTAGTTGTTGTGTGTCCAAGTTTCTACATACAGTTTTAAATTAAAAATTGTTCTCGATATTCCTTACCTATGCCTGTCATATTTTCATAAATGAACAACTTTTTCCATAGTTTCCTAGTTTTGGTTTTGGTTTATATAATTAGATTATTTGGGGTGACCATTTTATCATTTTAGAACTTTTAAAATCCTTACTGCAGGTCAATAAAAATATAAAAATATGAAAATAAAATTTAACCCAGCAAGTTGTAAGTGCAAAAAGAGTTATGCAGACAATAACCATAGTACCACTTATACCACTTATAGTGATAGTGAATATGATACTCAAACATAAGCTCAATGAGGAAGTGCAATCCCATCAATAATGAATGAAACCCAAAGCTATAGTGCAACCATGATAATCTCAATTAGGAAGTGCAATCCCATCAACAATGAATGAAACCCAAAGCTGTAGTGCAACCAGTGTTACTCTCAATCTATCCCCATCAAATACATTGGCACAATATGCAAATGGGACATTTAATCCCAACAAACCATTTTTTTTATATGCTACCAAATTGTTTAACCCCTTAACCAACCTAAAAACGGGAAATAAAAAGGTAAGACATTCCATTGGACATGCAATATTTGTGGCCATTCTTGGGTTGGGAGTTATAGTCTGGTCATGATGCATCTTTTGGGCGTAGGTGGAAAAGGGGTTAATATATGTACAAAATTAACCTTGCTACAAAAATCACATCTTTTGAGGATGCAAATGGAAGCATATGCAAATGGCACCTTCTCAATCCAAAATGTCATGGCCCAATTTCATTAAAATATTGATGAAGCTGAAAGCTCCAAAAGAAAATAAAAATATGCCTCCACCATCTCCTGTTGGCACTTCTTCATAGAAGCATAAGGGGTCTCATTCTTGTGAAGTGGGACAAACTCTTGCAGGGATGTATGACAAGCTAAATCATGATGATACATATGATGCCATTGGAAAATTTCTTTTGTCCAATGGCATTCCTTTCCATGTTAGTCATTCTCCTTAATATAAGGAGTTATTCAAAGAAATTGTAGCAGCAAGACCCTCATATGTAGTTGTAGGTGAACATAAGTTGAGGACAATGATATTAGAAGGAAAAGTGGCCAATATTAATGTGCAAAAGGAAAGTGTGATGTAGATATGGGTGAGGGAATTTTGTTCTATTGTTATAGATGGGTGGATAGAGATTGCAAAACTACCACTTATCAACCTCATAATTACTTGCCGAGAGGGGCCTTTCTTTATTAGATATATTGATTTTTCTAGAAAGCACAAAGATGTAACTTTCCAATTTGATCTTATTCATGATGCTATAGAGGAGGTTGGGCCTACAAATGTTGTATAGGTTTTGACATATGTAAAAACAGTGTGTATATGAATAGGATCAATGGTTTATAGTAAATATAAACATATTTTATGGATCCCTTGTTATGTGCATGCAATCAATAAAGAACTGAAATACATTGTCAAAATTGAGTGGGTATCTAACTTGGTGACAGTCGCAAGAAACATGCAGATGTTTATCTTCAATCACCACACCTCTTTAACCATGTACAAGATGTTTAGTTTTCTTGAGTGTTGGGGTAGCATCGGATGTGCCCTAGCTCCCAAAATTTGTGGGGGGACTAGAGTATATGAGATCTCCAAGACCCAGAAAGGGATTTGGGAAATTCCTTCCAATTTGGGAGATAATTAACTATTTAATATTTTTAATTAAGGACCCTAAGTCTAACTTAGGAAAATTAAAATATTAAAGGTAATTAATTAAAACATGTGATGAAATTGTCTTAAGTCACACGGATCAAGCTTTCTTTTAATATTAGCCATTGATTCAAGATTAGACCATCGCCATTGGTTTCCCAACGAGAAAGTATAAAGGAAAGGTTTGGGGTCAATTGGAGGACACACACACGGAGGTAGAGCACTGAGACTAAGCTGGAATTCTAGGGTGTGGGTTGCTAAGAATTTCCATAAGTGTTTCAGCTATAGAGAGGGGTAGTTTAGGCAAAGGGGATGGTCTGATCCCAGTGCCTAGAATCAGCAAGAGGCATAGAGCAGATTCCAGAGGCAGCACAAAGAAGCAGAAGTAGAAACAAATGTCCAGCACAGAGAGAAGCTCCAGCTATGCAAGTGCTACACAGTCCCTTCTGGGGCAACGCTGGGAAGCAGACAACCCATCTGGTTTACACAAAGACCCTTGTAGGTCAGCATAGGGTCTGCGTCACCCATTCTAGGGTTACACAACCCTCTCCAAGCTAGTGTAGAGGCACGTAGAGGTTGAAAGGGCTGACACAGGGCTTCAGGGGTTAGCCGTAGATCTATATGTTTCTCTGTCAGGCTAACCAGTGTGGTGCCCAGATTTGTTGTATTAAAAAACTACTTAATAATATAAACCCTCCAACAGACTAAAGACTAGTTTTCCCACATTGGGTTTCTCCGGGGACTATTTTCCAAAAAATTTTGTGTGTCACTTTGTCTATTGTGCATTTACTTTCTTTTTTAGATCTGAATCAGTGAAATTTTGTTATGTGTTTACTTTGATGTTAATCTGAATATTTCAACATTAATAACTTTTTTATGTAGGAGAAATATAACCAGATCTAACAGTAGATTTCTACATAAATTAATTTTTAGAAATTTTCACACAAGCATCATGCGAGGAAGGAATTCCCCAACCATATAGACAACTGATATGTTAGTTTTTTTCTTTTATTAGAGAGGATGTTAGAGGCATAATCAACATTGTAGGCCATAGTTGTGACTTCATATTGGAACATATGGGTAAAATCCAAGACAGAGGAAGGGAATAAAATAAGGGTTCAGATATTGGATAATGATTGGTGAACATATTGTGTTTATTTGGTGTCACTCTTACCTCTTGAGGTCATTTTCTACACTTACATATATTCTCCTAATCTTGGAGAAATCTATGAGACATTCAATAATACGTTGGGTCAAGTGAAGGTGGCCATTCATGAGAAAGATCCCTCCTTATAGTTCTATATGACCCATATTCAACCCATTATTCAACAAAGGTGGGATCGAATGAATAGATATTTTCACATGGAAACATATGAACTTAACCTAAAATGGTATGTGGAAAGGACTGATAGAATACTTCCCATTGAAGATCCATAGATTATAAAGGGATTTTGAGTTGCCATTACAAAGATGTGTAGTTCCAAAAAAGGGAGAAAAATTAGGAGACAATGGATGTGATTTGAAAGCATAGATGGTCCCTTCAACAAGCTTAATGCAATGGAAGATCACAATGACTTAAGCCAAGATGACCCCATTGGTTGGTGGACCATGCATGGGAATGATGCTCAAGAGCTCCAATAAATTTCTATTCGCTTATTGTCTCAGATTTCTAGTTCCTCTACAACAAAGAGGAATTGGTCCACATATAGCTTCATACTCTCCATAAAGAGGAATAGACTTTCCTCTAGGAGATTAGAGAAGTTAGTTGCAATGTAGAATGTTGGAATCACGATTTTCATTACACCAAAACTCGTAGGTTTTAGTAAACGAATGCATTGTCATCGTTAATGGATCGACGAGAGCTGGTTAATAACATGCCATGAAACACACAAGGAGCATTGGTTTATCCAATGCCCAATAATCTCCCCCCAACACGAGCCTTGTGTGATTTGAACTTGAGACCTTTGGCTTTGATACCACTTGTTGGAATCACGATTGTCATTACACCAAAACCCATAGGTGTTAGTAAATGAATGCATCGCTAGAGTTGATGGATCCATGAGAGGCATTTAAGCGCATGTCTTGAAACACACGGGATGCACTAGTTTATCCAATGTCCAACATGCAGTTTTCTATGTCCTGAAATAGGAAGACATCGGTGTAACAGAGGGGATTGGAAACAAGATGGGATATGGATACAGAGGATGGTGCATAAATAAATGGTGAGGATGGACTAGCTAGTTGAGTTGCAACATGGTTTCGTTGGAGTTCCATTTGTTACTCAAGTGAGTGACTTTGAATCAAATAACGACATTCCCATTGATCGTACTGATGAATTTCATGCAGTAGATGGATATAGAGGAACTGTTGTATCTCAAGAAATAATCCCTCGGCTGTGGTAAGGAATCAGTGCTTAAGAAATTTTGTAAGTGTATTTCAAAATTACAATATGAAATGGCCTTTGTTTAACTCCTTTGGAATTTAATTACTTAATACCCTCAATAATCTGATATAATGAAAGCCTTCACAATGCCATAAACTGTTGATATTTGAATGAAATGAAAAGAAGAACTGTAAGGGAAACTCAAAATGATATGCTAAGAAATAGAATCTATCACTTTTAAGTTTCAGAGGAAATTAATGGAGAGAGAGGGACTCAAAATAATATGTTGTAAACAAATAATCTATTACTTTAAAGTTTCATCAGGAGTTTTTGAAGAGAGAAGAGATGAAGTGAAGGAGCACAAATTAAGTTTATTTAACTCTTACTCACAGATGTAATTAAGAGACTGACTGCTACATTACTTCACTTCATTCAAATAGGAATAAACACAGAGAAAAAATGGAAAGACGTATCAACATCAACAGGTGTAGGAAACTTGATATTCTTTCATTTATTTATCAGAAAATTCAGTACCAAATTAACAGTTATCCAAAGGTCCAGAACTCGGAACCAATTTTCTTTATTTCTGCCTACTTAAATACATCAAAGTAGTTCATAACTGCTGAACTTCTTGAAACTACTCGACTACCTAAAATGTTAATATTATTTACACAATAATAACAAGAAAACAAATTAAAACTAGAAATATCGTTCGTTTTGTTGAATCTGATGTTGTTGATGTGTCCTCCCGAAGCGATGAGGTGTCCTTTCTGGTTATGATGCAGTAGCTTCACAGTTCTGTAACAACACCTCAGGGCCTGACTTGACCCAGCTGTCGTGCTTCCCACAGTGCCACTATATGTTCTTCTGCCTGACTTTGCCTATGCCTTTATGTGTGCCTGTAGTGTTTTGTCTTCTCTTCGTCAACCGCTGCAAAACTTGGACTTGAACAATATTCTTCTCACCTTTGGAGAAAGCATCGCGTCCACTTTCTATTGCATTCTAGCATTTCACCGGATTTACGTCATAATACTCTATTCTTCCTCTGATGCGATTTAACACAAGAAATGCCTTACCTTTGGATTTGAAAACCTTTGGAGTTCACTTTTGAAACCACATTGCATCTGCCCGCAATTCACAAATCGAGAATTTTTGTTATAAAATATAGGAGGTAAGTGTTTAACATTGTGATGTGTGAAGTGCGACGGGTGAAAGGTGACGTGGCATGACGGAGGTGGGACCACCCACAGGCTGCATATTGCAAGTTTTACATGGGAGAAAGCGGATGTTAAACATTATGTTTTGTGAAGTGTGAAGTGCGGGGGTGGGGAAGTGACATGGCAGAAATGGGTCCCATGGATATTGCAAATTTCAAATCGGTGGATTTATTTTATGAGCGGTGGAGGTAGACATTAAAAATTGTGAAGTGAAAAATGCGGGGAGAGGGAGGTGATGTGGAAAAGAGAGGTGGGCCCGCTCGCAGCCCAAAAATCGCAACCTTTAAAACATTTCTTAGCATTAACCCTTTAAACTTGCGAAGTGCGATATGCGATCGCATCGCATCACAATATCGCAAGTTTAACCGTATTTCAAACTTGTAACCTTTACGAAATGTGATATGCGATACAATCTCTGTTGTCCATCTCTCCATTTTAGTTCTGCGCTTTGATCTTGACCCTCTATTTTTCCTTTTGTGCCTCCTCCAAAACTCTTAATTTTCTAAGGGAAATACACTATTTCTCTGCTTCCTCTTATTTGAAAGTAAAGGGTGTGGGCTCCAGCTATCACCACGTAAAGTCCTTTATTGAAACTTGAAACCACTTGCGAGGGCACTTAAGTGGTTTTTGGAATTTGAAGAGAATATTCCCGTAGTTACTGTCAACCGTCGATTTGCAGGTGAGAGGATTCAATGAGACTCCTTGCAGGGTCACTCCTTGGTATAAATCTCGTGTAATTTGTGCTCCTGCGTTTTTGTTGGATCTGGGCATAATTTGAACTGTTTTGCACGTGAATGAGTCCGACTCGACCCACCTTCACATCTCATCACATAATGTTAATGTACCAACATATAAATCAAAATTCTTCTTTGACATGCAAAATTTTACCTTTTCTAACATATATGCTTTTTTGGTGTTTTGAAAAATATTTCAAAGGTAAATGAAAATGAGCCACAACATCTGGCTCCACCTCGGGATAGTGCTTTTTTTTCATGGAAATGCTAAGAACCGCATATTAGTGCCTTATCCATTGGGCATGGAGTCAAATATTGCTTGGTGACATATGAACAATGAGCAATCCGGTCTTTACAATGGTGGAATGTTGACTTTTAATGCTAGAAATAATGCTTCAGATATTTCCCATTCATAGACAGTTGTACTGACTCTCCATCTAAATCTTCCAAAATGAATGTGTTATTTGACCTTGCCTCAAAGATTCTGTATGGACCATACCAGAGAGGGTCAAATTTACCATGCTTCCCCTTTTCTTCTCGTATGGTGTCCCATCCCAGTACCAAATCTCCTGCTTGAATGAGAACTTCTTTTGTTTTTCTGTCAAATATAGACTTCATCTTTTCCTGATAAGTAGTCAAGTTATCCCTGACTTTTTTTCTGTTTTCACTTGATTCAATTATTTTGTTCAATCTTCTTACGAGAAAATTAGGTTCTTCCTGAGCTTCTTGAAGGAAATAAATCACTGGTTTGGCCAGCTGAGTAGGAAATAGTGCTTGAGTTCCATAAATTAGTTCATAGGGAGACTTCCCAGTAGATCTCTTCGTAGTGACGTGAATTTCCCAGAGGGAAAACTTCAAATTTATATCCCAATCCTTCTGATTCTCGGTGATTTCCTTCTTCAATATTCTGACCAATGTCTTATTTAAGGACTCTGTCAATCCGTTCCCTTGGGGATGATATGATGTGGAATTTGATAAAATTACATTATATGTTTGATAGAAATTAATGAAACAAGAAGAGTTTAATACTTGAGCATTATCAGTCACAATATTTACTGGACATTCGAATCTGCTAAAAAAATTTTCCTCTAGAAACTTCATCACTACTTGGTCATTCGCCTTCTTAGTGGGTATTTCTTCAACCCATTTTGTAAAGTAATCAGTGGAAGTTAGAATCCACTTGATACCAGCAAAATACCAGCAGGCTCTTTCCAGTATAGCTTTGCTTATATTATAGCATATGGCTGAGATTTGAGCTTGAGAGCTCTGTATTTTGTTCTACTTAGTGAAGTTGGACAAGAAAAGAATCACAGGTAATGCACCATATCTTTATACCAATCAGAGCACAAAACTTTGTATTGAATACCTGTTTTGGACTTGCTTTGACCTTCTTCATTAACAGCTCCATCCACTGGTGCCAACAGATTAATTCCCAAGGCTTGAAAATTTGTCTCTGTCAATAACTTCACTAACCCCTGTCACTTGACCAACTTGGCGGGTTTGATTTCCAAATCATACTCTTGGATTTTTGCTATCCACTTCCCCCTTTTTCCTTCAGCATCACTTTAGACCAGCACGTCTTTCACAGCAGAATTAGGAACATAAGCCGTTATTTGGGACTGTAACACATAATTCCTGAAGGCTTTCAGTGCTTTGACCAAAGCATATACTTGTTTCTCTAGAATATTGTATTTGAGCTCAACATCTCTAAGAAATTTACTGAAAAATGCAACTGGCTGCTCCTTACTATCTTCATTTTTCTACAACAACACAGCAGCAATAGTAGTGGGGGATGCAATGAGAATACCTAAAAGGCTTTTTGATATTATGGACTAATCGGAACTAGAGCTTCCTACAATGCTTTCTTTATTCCATCAAATGCATCTCTTGCTTCCTTATCCCATTTCACTTCTGCATTTTTCTTAAACATATTTGTTATACTTCTCATGGTCTCAGCATAATTGGGCACAATTCTCCTCAGAAAGTTTATTTTTCCCAGGAATATTTGGATATCTTTCTTTCTTCTAGGTATAGGAATCGTCTGAATGGCTTCCACCCTTTCTAGTTCAATATTTACTCCTTATTTAGAAACTATGTGACCCAATAATTTACCTTCCTATAAGGCAAATAAAGATTTCTTGGGATTTAATGATAGACCAAACTTGCGGCACTTTTGAAAATATTTTTCCAAATTCTCCAACTGTTCATCATCTGACCCTGAGAAAATAGTTACATCATC
>JAXQQM020066413.1:0-24308 GCA_034641835.2 Pinus albicaulis
CATCATGGTGGTAGTTGATAGACTTACCAAGTATGCACACTTTTGTGCATTATCTCATCCATTTAAAGCAAGTACGGTTGCTACTACATTTATGGACAGAATTCAAAAGCTACATGGAAGCCCAAGGGTTATTGTGAGCGACAGAGATCCCATTTTTACTGGAAATTTTTGGAAAGAGTTATTTTCTTGTTTGGGTACTCAATTAGCTCATAGCTCATCTTATCATCCTCAATCTGATGGTCAAACTGAGATAGTAAATAAATGTTTGGAAGGATATCTTCGTTGTTTTGTATCCGATAAACAAACACAATGGGTCAAGTGGTTACCTCTCGCTGAATGGTGGTATAACACTTCCTTCCATACTGCAGCAAAAATGACCCCATTTATGGCACTTTATGGATATCATCCACCATTGATCACATCATCTTTAAGGGAAAATTTGAAGGTTCAAGCAGTGGAAGATCACATCGAGCATCAACAAGAAGTTCTCCAACTCTTAAAGGATAACCTGAATTTGGCAAAAAAATCGAATGAAACAACAGGCAGATCAACATCATAGCGAGAGAAGTTTTGATGTAGGAGATTAGGTATTTTTATGGCTACAACCATAGAAACAAATTTCCCTCAAGCAAGCTAAGAAGGATAATAAATTATCGCCAAAGTACTATGGTCCTTACAAGGTGTTGCAAAAGATTGGTACTATGGCATACAAATTGGAGCTTCCTGCTTCTTCACGAGTACATCCAGTTTTCCATGTTTCATGCTTAAAGAAAGTTATAGGTGAAAATCTTCCAGTTCAAACAATATTGCCAGAACTTGATGAGGAAGGAAAAATCATATTGGAACCTGAAGCGGTCACGGAAACAAGAACTCGACAGCTATGGAATCGATCAATTTCAGAGTATCTCATCGAGTGGAAGAACTTACCCACTGAAGATTCTACATGGGAGGATGAGAATTTTATACAGAAGCACCCAGAGCTACTCAAGCGTTGAGGACAACACTTTTTTGAAGGAGAGGGGCATGTTAGGTCCCTATATTACTAGTATAGTCCCTTATTGTTGTTATTGTCACCCCCTTATTGTTATTATTGTACCCTTGTAACCCACATTTTGTTATTATTGTGCCCTTAAATTATTATTGTTAGGTCGGCTAGGATTACATTGTGGCCCACTAGGATTACATTATGGCCCCATGGAATCCTATATATAGAAATGAGGTTTTGTAAATTGTATCATCCAAGAATTGTTCATTTATGTAATGTATTGGAGGTTGCCCCCTCGAAGTGGCTCATTTCTAAGGCGTTGGTATCTCTTTTCTTCTATTTTTGGAGCTGGTTACACAACATAAATCTTTATTTATTTGATTATTTCCTAGGAATAAGTTATTTAAATCCTTATTTAAATAATATTCCTAGTTAAATTTCACTAAATCATTTATAAATAATTAAATAAATAATTATTTGTTTAATTATATTCCCACCATTTCCTTAAAATAATAAATAAATCATTTGTTTATTTATTATTTATAAATAAAGGAATTGACCCAAGTCAAAAATCCTTTTCCCTCCAACAAATATAATAAAATATTCCTAAAGGGTGTTTCTAGAATTTGACTAATAATATTTTATTCATGCACCAAGTTCTAGATCACCCTAATATTTTGTTATATATAGAAGGGTTTTCCCCATTCATTAGTCACCTTTCATTGCATTAGATCACTCTAGATCTATACTATTGGTCACACTCATCATTTTGTCTTGTGAGCTCCCTTTGAGTTCTCTGTTTGTTTGTGTTTTCTACACCAACAAGAGAGAGAAATTTTAGATCTGAAATGCTGATGACTTTCAAGAACCCATCCCATTGAGGAGAACTGGAAAACACTTTTCTTGTTTTCCTCTCAGGTGCCCCTTTTCAATATAATAAAAAATTCTTTCAAATACATTGTTCTTGTCTTGTCTATTGGATGCATGGAGCCACATTTTACTTTAAATGTTTAAGGTCTTTTATGCTCAGATTTGGATTTGTGCAACATTATTTGGATCACCTAATTATAGATTTAAAGATATTTGGTAGTCATAATTGATGTTAGGGCTATTTGTTATGCATAGCTAAAGTGGTCTTTTACGAAGAAAGATTCATACTAACAATTGGCGACTCCACACGGGTTTTCTTTTGCGATATCTGTCGTTTTACATCTTCCTACATATCCAGCTATTTCAGACCCTAGGGTTTCTCTCCAATTTTGTATTTTCCCTATCTTTATGGTGATTTTCACCTCTAAAACCCTCAAACATTAAATTTTTTAACTTCCATTTGTTTCTGGTCCTATTATGCAAGTGACAGACATCAGCCGCAACTGAGACAACATTTTTTTTCTGAAATCTGCCGCCGAGAGACCCGGATCTACAGGTCGCACTTATTGGCCCAAAAACTGCGACCTGGACTTGAGGGCGCACTTTTCTGCCCCAAAACTGCGACCTAGACTGCAAACAGGTCAGAACCTATGACCTGCACTTTTTTCTGCAATTTTCCAGCACTTTTTCTGGGTTTGTCTGAAGCTTCTGTCAGGGTTTTCTAGCCTCTGTCTCCGCCCGTTTAGACCTGTTTCTGATATGTTTCATTCAACTAAGTGGGAATATTTCCCCTTAGGGCTCTAGTACCCTCCACTTTTTGTGGGAGAGTATTCGCTATTTCAGACGTCTGAATTTCCAGAGTTTTAGCCTTCTTCCTTTAAGATCTGAGACCTCATTTTCAGATCCCTACAGATCAGCTCTTCTCCCTTTCAAAACACCTCATTTAGTTTTGTCTGCGTTTATCTCTAGGGCCACCTCCTTGTCCCTTCCACCTTTAGCTGATTCTCTCCTTTATCGCAACAACCTTGCCTCTGCCTCTTTGCTGTTTTCTACACCTCTTTTCAGCAGATTTCTCCTTTAGATCCCTGTCCCTCCCGACCTTAGATCTATTGCCCTCTTTTTAGCGTGTTTTGATTAGATTTTTTCCCTCTTATAGACTAGTCTTGAGAGACCTACCTTCTTGGGTTAGATTGATGCATTGTTAGCTGTTAATTTTCTGTTATTTCAGTCTTATTTACTGCAGATTTATTTTCAGTTATGCAACACACGTTTTCTTTTACTCTCAAAACGTCTGGGTTTAAAAATTAAAATTAACACACGCCACACACTGACCCTAAGTGAAGAAGAGCCTGGTTAACACCGCCTGGAAAAGAATTTAAAATCAATTGACACTGCACCTCTCTGCCCTTGTTTCGACATTGACCTCACTTGATTTTGCACCTCCCTGCCCTTGTCAGTTTTTCTTCTTCCCGTCATCATTGCGCCTAAAAGGCGTTTATCCCGGAGACTTCTTGACCTTCACCCTCAGTTTCTGGTTGGTCGACTTCCTCCTTCCCGTCATCATCGAGTAAGTCCTCCCCTGAGTTCGCACTCCGACTCTTCTTCTGATTTTTCGGGTTCTCCCGCTACCCCTGGTTCTCCCCCTGTTACCTTCACCATGTCTAGTTCAGGGCCTAGGGCTAGAGGCGACCCCAGTTCTACTGCTGGGTCCGTTTCCAGTGGAACCACTACGAGAACTACCTCGACTATCCCTTTTCTCCCTTATATGGCCGGTCTCAGTCTCCCCAATTTCAATCAGTTGATTAATGATCCTATCCACCACGATGTCAGTTGGCCTACTATGCCAACCAAGCTCCCCTTCGACATTCCCAAGTTTGAAGGCCTTGCTAGTGAAGATCCCTCCAACCATATCCGATCTTTCCATATGTGGTGTTCATCCAATTCCATTACTGATGATTCCATCTGCCTTAGATTGTTCCAACGCACGCTTACCGGCGAAGCTTCCAAATGGTATGTTTATCAGGCCACCTCCTCCCATACCACCTTTGCAACCACTACCCAAGCCTTTTTATCTTATTTCCATCTCCCTCTAGGATACGACACTGGTACAAAACTCTTGACCTCTTTCCGTCAATCCTCTTCGACCCGCCTTTCTGCTCATGTCCAGGAATGGCGGAGAAGACGAAACTTATGTTGAGCTCCCACCTTTGAAGATCGAGTTTATATGGACTGGTTCCTTCAATATCTCTTACCTCCCACTGGAAAAGATGTTTCATCCCACTTTCCCCAAACCGAAGAAGCCGCCCTCCAAATAGCCTTGAAATATGACCTATCTATGCTCAATCTGGTTATGTTTATACCGTCCTTCCTGACCTCCCCAAACCTGGTGGCCCTAACGCCCCGGGGGCATCTCACTCTGCTGACGGCATCTCACTCTGCCGATGATATCGTTGGATCTCTTTCACATACCTATGCTCAACCTCCTATGGGCTATGGTTTACCTCCAGGAGGGGCCAGCACCTCTAGCACTTTCCCCCCTCTAGGTAGCATGTATCCAGGATACAACATGCCTCCTCCTTTTTCCCATCCTCCTGCTTACCTCAATGTTGCCCATCCTAACACTTACCCTTACCCACAGCTTGGTGTCCCAGCTCCTCCAACATTTGGACCTCTAACCTCCTTGCCTTCTCAACCCTCGCAACCGCACTTAATACCCTCTCCAGGGAAAGTATTTGCACAGCAGGGTGTGACTAATTCTCTTCCTTCTCAAAGAAATAGGAAAGGCAATCAATCTGCCCCTAGTAATCATGGACCCAATCCTCCAAGTATTGATTATAACACTGCCAACCAGCCACAGGGCTCTCAGCCCAAGCCGGACAGGCCGCTTCGCACCAATAAGCCCTGTTCGTGTTGTAGTGTTTATGGTTATTACACTCACGATTGTCCCATATTACCACAGATACGACAGATGTGGGAGTCTCAGGCCACCGTGCAGGGACAAAATTCCTCCCCTAACGTCCCTCCCAATATGGCTACTTCTCAACCTGCTGTGTTTACCGATCCTTTCCCTCAACAAGGATTCGTGGCTACGCAACCACCTCATGCCCCAGTAACCACTCAACCTTCCCTTTCTGGTTCCTATGATTACCAGATCCTCATGATGGCCTCTGATCAACCTCTCACCGTAGACCTTAACCTTCAAACTCGGTCTCGCCAGTACTCCACGCCTCCCGCTCCGTCTGTCACCGAGTCCCCATCTTCAGAACCTACAGAGCCTTTGTCGACACCCAATGGTCCCTTGCAAATCCTTCCGCCAAAGCTGAGGTTCATACCAATATTCCTAAGGGCCCATTACACCGAAATTCTGCCTCTGGTCTGGCTGCCCATTCATATAGCATAGTAGATGATCTGGCCCAATCTCCTGCTGCCATTTCAACACTGGAACTCCTCCAGTCGTGCCCTTCTCAAAAGAAGGCTCTGCTATCTGCCGTGGGTGTTGTAGATCCTGCTGATGAACAATTGATTATTTTCGATGCCCATCAGTCAGACCATCCCCCCTTCTTTCTTCTGTTGCTTTCCAAATCCCAGTAAAAATCTGAAATTCCAGCGTCGCTCGGTGTATTATTGATGAGGGGGCATCTACCTGTGTGATGTCTGCTTCGGTTTGGAAACAACTCAGATCTCCTGAGCTGGCCCCTTCCACAATCACCCTTCGTGCGTGGGATGGCCATGCCTCCCAGCCCATTGGCCTATTCCGTAACTGTCCTATCACCCTTGCGGGCAAGACTGTTTGTGTCAACATTGAAGTTATCGACGCCCCTCTTGACTATAACATTCTTTTGGGGCATATTTACACCTATGCCATGTCTGCCGTCCCATCCACAGTCTACCACAGGATGTTTTTCCCTCATAATGGAAATATTTTCACCATCGACCAGTTGATATATCATGAAACAAAATCTCAGACTTCCCCTCAGTCCACCATCTCAGCTGTCACCAATAAGTAAGTTGTTGATTCTTTGACCAGTGTTTCCCCTGGCGTATACAAAGGCTCCACCTTGCTTGGCACCTTCCTGGGTCCTCCCCCTCCTCCTGTCTCTGATCCCAACTTAGCGAATGTTTGCATGATGCAATCTTCTCAGGCTGGCCTTCCACAGCCTGCTTCGGCTAGTCAACAACCTCCATCTCGCCTGCCGCAACCTGCTCCTAGCCCTTCACCTCAGCTGACCAAACCTCTTCCACCTGGACCTTCCCATCCACCTAGCACTCAGGAACCTCCCTACCCTCCTGAGTCGATTCCCTCACGTCTCCACCATATGGGAGTCATCCCTCCTGGCCATTACCCCACCGGTCAGATACATTTCCTTGCTCCCCCTCCCAGGGTCTATTTGGTTCCCATCATGGCCACCCTGTCCCACCCTAATTTCACCTTAGGAATACCTGTATGGTATCTTATTCCTCTGGTCAAGACCCCACCCGACCACCCCAAACCATACCTTGCTGTGACACCAGTTCAACAGATTCCCCTCGCTCCTTCCATCACTACAGTGCCCCTAGCCCCCCCACAAGGCGATCCTCCTACTGAGACAACTACGGGCAAGAAAATAAAAGCTCGCAAGGGGGCATCCAAAGACAAGGCCACCACACCCGACCCTACCCCTCCTCCACCCGCCAAGCCTTGTGCCTTGTGTGATGGTGTCAGTCATGCCACCCATACTTGTCCTGAGTTGCCCCTTATCCAACCCATGGTTAGGGTCGCATTCCCTAAATCTACGGTCCCTAAAACCTCTGCTTCTTCCTCGTCCGCAGCCAAGAACCCAAAGACTTTTCGCACCAACAAACCCTGTGCTCTGTGTGGTGTCCATGGCCATTATTCTCACCATTGTCCTCACCTCACGCATTACCGAGCCTCTTTAGAGGTCATTCGCGAGTACGAAGTTGAACAAAATCAATCTGCCTCTCCCATCCTTACTCAATATGCGTCAGGCTTACTCGAGGATCCCCCTGCTACCATTGACATTCCTCCCCCTGATGTTGAGATGTCAGAACCTGCTGCCCCCCTCCTATACCTATCATCATCGCCCGAACAGGTGCATTCGTGGTTCCCTCAGTGTGAGTCCCCTTCTTGAATCGTCAGCCACGATACAATCTTTAATGTCTGAAGATCGTGTGGTCTTATACACGTTGAGTGAATACATATACCTTTATTTCATCCATTTTACTTGTATCATCATTGTGTTATAATTCATAGTCATTTATAGTTGCTCTTATGGATGTTCTTGTTTTTAATAAATTGATGATTGGTAATATTTTATATTGATGGATTGATAATATTTTATGTCTCACTATTTTAGCCTCCAAGATATTTTCCAGATTGAAGATTTGATCTCCAAATCATCATCAAATATTCCAACTCAGAAATTCGCTGGAATAAGAAGTGACAATTTTGTGGTTAATATTCTGGGCAAATGAAGAAGAATCTAGAAAATCCGAAACATGGGTTTTGTCCAAAACGGGCCCAATTAACTTTATTGAAGAACGGTTTGCCCAAATTTGGCATGTATTGAGAGAAACGTAGGGTTCTTTGAGCACGATTTTCTTAGATTTGTTGTTGCGGCCGTCCTCCAAATCTCAGCTGCAAAGCCAAATTCGACTTGCTCTTGTTGAAAGATTGTTGAAAATGTATTTTCTAGATGATCAAGTTGTTGAGAAAAATCCAATATTTTTATGGGAGATCATATTTGCTATTTAATTTCTCTTCCTTCTGATTATAAAAGGAGAGCATCTATTGTGTATTGGAGAACAATGGATGATTATTGAATTCCCTTTGTAACACTGTAATTCCTTGACTCTTGTGAGCAAAGAGAAACTGATGTAAAAGCTATTCATGTTTGATTAATACAAAGAGGTGTTCTCGTTCCATTTCTCAAGCTCTGCAGTAGCCCAGCGGCGCTTTCACCAGCGGTTGAGGGCCCGACCCTGGTGGAGCGATCTGCTGTTCGTATTTCTATTCTTTTATTTCTATTTGTGATAATTGCATTTAGATTTATTACGATTACAGAGTTATTTGATTGCTGTTGGATTGAATTCAGATTTGATGTATATGTTAATGAATTGCACTGTTATTCTATCTTAGCAAGGATCATATTTACTATCTCATTCATCTTGCTATCTTTTATAAAGCGTTGTTGTTCCATTGATTTACGATTCATTCCAATGAACTGTTTCATATTCTTGGCTGTCAACAGGATTGGAGTATTGAGATTAGTTGCCTAATTGCGTTAGAATTATAATTGCTGTTCATATTGCTGTTCCTTTCTAGATTTTGTTCCTTTCAGTTATTTTCATCAGCACGAAGATTGAATTTGCTTTAATTTCGATTGCTTTAAGATCATCAACTATAGAGGACACTGGTTATTGCTTCCAAGTTCCCAAATTGGTTATCTTGCATCGATTTCTAAGGGAAGGAGTTATTGCTACTGTATCCCTGATCGATGTTTTGCATATTTGTTTATTTAAGGTTTCAGAGCATTTCCATTTATGTTGTAGTTAGATTTCATTTCCAAGCATCCATTTACTTTTGTATTTAGCACAATGTACTACATATTGCAAGGATTACTCTTAGATTAAATCGTTGCCTCAGACTGAGTACACTCTTGAAATAAAAAGTCGCTCCCGGATTGATAATTAATGTAGGATAAATAGGCGTTAAAAAAAACACCTTTTATACCTCAACATTTTGGCGCCATTTCCGGGGAGAGTGTATGCCATTTAAAAGGAGTGATGCACATTTCACCTTTTTTCTACTTGGGAAGAATTGGGTATTAAAGACGGAAGGTAAGAACCTGCGCATCGAGCAAGAAACACACTTGTTCACTGGCTCGCTTCATAGCAGAATTGAGTGAAAGCTTAAGGTAGGAATGAATGCTTGAGTTTTCTTGAATTTTAGAGGTAGAATTTTTGAAAAAAAATCTTGTAATTCCACTCGAGTGGTGATGTAAGCACCACCCATTTCGCTAACCAATTGACAGGAACATTGGAAGGAGGATCCTTAAAGAAATACATGAAGAACATCTTCTATTATGGTAAGAAATAGCTCATATTGCAACTTTTGAGTTCCCTATAAAAGATCTAGGAGGAGTGACACAAATGCACATAATTCCCCCATTGTCTCTATCAAATTTTCATGGTTTGACAAATGAAGATCCAGATACATTCTTGTTTGAGTTTGAAATAATTTGTAGAGGATATGATTATTGTACTAATGACCAAATATTGAAAGTGTTTCCTCTTACTCTAAAAGGAGCAACTCTTCGATGGTTCATGAGCCTAGGTGGAAATTGCATCCAAACATGGGAGGACATGAAGAACATATTCTTGAAGAAGTACCAAGACTATTGCAAATCCAGTGAAGATATTTTCGGTATGATACAAGGGGAAGATGAAAGCTTGGAGGACTATGTAGAGCGATTTCGATACAACCTTCAAAAATCAAAGCATAAGAATTTGGAAAAAGAGATATTGAAAACACTTCTTTTTAAAGGAATCAAAGATGATTTTTTAGAACTCTTAAATCTGATAGGAAAAGGTGATGTTTTTCAGTTATCATATGATGATGTTTGTGAGTTGTGCATAAGGTATTCAAGAGGAATTTCCAAGGCTGGTAAGAATTCTAGAGAAGCTTCTTCTTTCTTTTCCAAATTTGCTACAAGAACAAGAGACATAAGAGCTGAAATCAATGCTTTATTTGAAAAGTTTAAAGTTGATTTTATTAGCTCTCTAAATTCACAATTGAATGTTTTGCAGGTTCAGAGAAATCAAGAATTTGATGAACTGTTTTTCCCTCATTACCAAAAGGAGCATCCCATAGATACTCACTCTTCCTTATCTAATTTGGAAGTAGCATATCAAAGAGATGGAGAAGCTGCAACAAGGTCAAAACCATGGAAATCATGGCCTATAGGTATGGTTCAAAATGCTTCCTCTCCGTTCTCTTACTTGCATAATTCGTTATGGAATACTCACATGTTAGGGTAGCCATGCCAATCTCAATATAACCACAACCAATCTTGTCTAAAAGCTTGGCATGGTTCACCTTATGATTGTATGACTACTCTCCCTCATCTTGTAGCACAAACACATCTTCTAGCTCCTCCACAACATCTTGCTTACCTATCAAAATCATTCACTCAACACAATCAACTACATCATCAAGAGGCTCCATTCCCTATACAATCTCCTGCTCAACTGATTCCACAGCCTCACCATAATAAACCAGTACAACATGCTTACAGTGTTGAACTGCAAAATTCACTCACCCTTCCCACCCATTCTATCTCACATGTACCATTGAAAAAAACTTACACTGAGACTCAGAATGTATCAAATCCAAAAATTGTAGAAGTTATGAAAGAAAATGAGGTTTCTTCTAGTTTGTACCAACAAACCATTTTAAAAGCTAAAAAAATTCATGATATGATGGCTATGGTAAATCAAGAAAGTAAAGAATATATTGAAGATTGGTTTCACTTCATCATTTGTTTACAACATCACTCCATACTTCAGCAATTTTTGGCACCATCTTTTCAAAGGAAGTTGGCTTCTCATACCCTAATTTTATTAACATACATTTTTCAAATTTGGGTATATACATAATTGAAGCCTTATTTTAGAAATGGCTCCACTGGAAATACTCTTATACATAATCATATTCATTTTCCAATTCAGAGTAGGATAGTGGAAAAATAAATAAAAGAGGAAATAAAACAAACACATTTATTTATTTATTTTTGTAAAAATAGTTGTTTCTTTGTTGCAACACGTTGTGAAATCAACATTGATGACAAATATTTTAATTTATTTGTGTATGTAGATGAATTATATTGCAAATAACCATTCTACAAACACTTATATTCATTTTTATCATCAATGTGGAAAAATTGCTTGAATATCATTTTTTTGGCTTGCGGACTTGATGAAATTTCTGAAAACAAAGTTGGGACAGTCATGTTTTGGGGAACAAAAAATGAATATTTTTAAAACTTGTTTCTATCCTAAGTAGCCCTTGATGTCTACTTTATAACCCAATTTGAATCACTCTATGTGGATTTGAAACGAAAAAGTTAGAACCAAAACATTGACAGGGTGTCTAGTAGGCAGCTCAATAACAGAGTTGGGACAGTCAGTTTTTGGAGGCCTAAATGACTATATTTTTAAAACCTGTTTCTGTAGTACATTCCTCTATGAATATAGTTTACAATTCAATTTTAATCACTCAATTTCGATATCGTATGAGGAATTTATGACAAAAATACTAACTGCCTATCATAAATTAGCACTCTTGAAACTCTGTTTTCTCGGTTGTTCCTTAACGTATTTGACTCATCAATTATTTTTGTCTTCAAAATATGTTTCTATTGGAGATCAATAAATGAATCTAATTTAATCTCCAATTTGAATCGCTTCAATCTGCCATCAAACGAACAATTTATGTTTGAAATATCAACTGTTGGTCTAAGCTGGAAAATCAAAAATAACTCTATTATGCAGGTTGTTCTCAGAAGATTTAACATACCATTACATGGAATTTTTAAAACCTGTTTCTATTGGAGATAAATATTTGAATTAGCTCTCATTTGGCTTTGGAATCACTCGAATCGGATGAAAAACAAAGAAGTTATGATTGAAACACGGCTGGTTAGCATGATTGGCCACTGCTCTCCCGTAGGTAATAAATTAATTTTACTTTGTCCGTGGATTTGTTCTACAGAGTAATTACTTGTTAATTTTTTGCATAATTCTTGGATTAAGGGACTCTGTACACCTCTCTTTCTTCATGATTTAATTTTTTATTGCAGGTAGAGACTCGTTTCTTTGCAGGTCTTACGAGAACAAAGAAGGTCAATTTATGGACGAGTGATTCTTGAAAGAAATTTTAGTAAAACAAGGGCATTTCATCCAGTTCATTACCTAACAGATTTATAATAAGAATAAATGAAGAATTGGTTCTCATTTCAAGATTCAAGTTACTGCTCCCAAAACATTTTTTAAAGAGATCATTTTTTTTCCCATTAATAGATTGATATTCCTTTAGGAAATAACATCATAGTTGTTGTGACTTAATAAAGTGTTTTTTCTTTTCTGATTTCTTTTATGTTTTTGTGTTTTAGATGTTGATCCCTTCAAATTGCAATTTTTTCTCCAGTGGTAATTGAACAATAAAGACCCCACCATGCAAGTTTCAATTGCAGAAGGCAATTCTTCAGTAGCAGCGATTCTGTAAAAAAATATTTTGAAACCTGTACATAAACTTTCCTTTCTATTTGATTGGATTTGCTTGGAAATTGATTGCACGTTAGCTTTGTTCTTTCCTCTATTTTTTTTCCTTTTTGCGTGTTTATATCTGTTTGTTGTTCCTCTTAAGGAACAGTTGTTGTTCCTCTTAAGGAACAGTAGCCATTCCTCTTAAGAAGCAGTGCGTTTATGTGTTTATTTTTGTTGTTCCTTACAAAATGAACAACATTTTCGTTGATTAGTTTTATTATTCTTTTAAAAAAGAATAACGTTTTTGTTGCATGTTCTTGCTATTCCTTTTCAAATGAACAACATTTTCGCAGATTGTTTTCGATGTTCCTTTCTAAAGAAACAACACTTTTTGAGTGCATTTTTCTTTTTTTTTAAACAACATTTCTAAAACTTTTTTTGAATTTTTCATGACTTTTTGAAAGGCAAACATACAATTTATGGAAGGATACACAATCATACAAATTAAAGCTTAGTGTAATCAGCAAATCAAAAGAAATCGTCATTTAAAAAAAAAAAATTGTTTAGTAATGATAAGAAAAAGGAAAAAGGGACATAATCAATAAAATGATTTTGTTGTCTTACTACCACTAAATTCATATGATCGATTATATTTATCATGTTGGTTCTTTCCCATATTTTATAACTTTCTTTGATTTTTACTTATGGAGTAGGAACAAGAGCATATTCTTTTCTATTGAGCTGTTCAGACTTCTTCCACCATCCCTACTCTTAAGGAGTGCTGAGCCATCCTTTATGAATAAATAGGAAAGTGCTATATGAAAAGAAAAATATTTACATATTTCATTAATAATTTTATAATTTGGTAGATGGAGGATAGGGGGTCTCATCAAGAGCCGGCCTACCATGTTCATAAGGAAGCAAGTGAAGTGGCATTCCCATCATGGCCACCAAACCAGGGATATGGTCCAATGGACAATTGAAAAAATTAAGAAGTCCTTGGAACAGGAGGTCTCATCACGAGCCGGCCTGCCCACTTTTCACTTCTTCCCAGTGAATGGCATTGTGATTTATCTGGTCACCAAGCCAGCACAATGGCCTCTGTTATGACAATTAACAAGCACTTCCTCAGCATAAATAAAGGACAATGGTTCCAAGGGTGAGAGAGCAACTCTGTCAAGGTTATGGACACCTGTGGGCAACAGAGCTCTGCTGATGGTATTGGAGTCACATTTATACACATCAATAGTAATATTAAACCCTTTTTCTTATATCTCTATTTAAATATCAGATGAAAGTATGAATCCTTAACCTTTGATTTTGAACCTATTATACATGAAAATCATCATAAATCGATCACATTAGTTTAAGTGGGTAATAAACGCATTTGTACTTATGTTTATCTTAAGCTGTCCCTTCTCCTTATCCTTGAATCATTACAAAACACTTCTATATCTGTTTACGATTTATCACATGTATGGATTTCAGTAGATGCTATAATTTCATTGATTGTATTATAAGTATGTATGCCTTTTCATGCTGTACAATTGCTGTGCAATACGCTACTCTTCTATTTTGCTGATTTGCCACAATATTGATACTGCATTTTTACATATATTTTTTTTTAATTTTTTTTTAATTTTTTATTTTAAATTTTTTTTTTCTGCTTGAAATTTTTTGCCTGCATCTGTTGCCATTTCAAACTGAAACTGTGGATTCAAGAAAATTGCATACAAGAGAACAACAAGTATGGGGAAAATTCTATCCGTAGCACGATCACACTATTGCAATTAACAGCGAAGGCTCGTGAACGCGCAAAATTCTTCAGACATGATGTGCTTGCATGGCTTCCACATTTTGCATCACTTTCAGTATCCCCTCAGCCTACATCAGCTTCAAAAAAGGCCAGCCCTTACATGTCATTCCACATTTTTCTGAGGTAACACTTGAGGTAAAATAGCATAATTTTCTGATTTATTATGAATTTAGGAGAATTTTATAAAAATCCATTGAGCATTATTTATCATCATTTATTCCACATCTTTACCACTTCCCATTTTTTTAGACATGTCTCATCTTTCAGTTTGGGAGAGTGTTGATCTCCTTCATTTCTTTCTTTTGAATATGTTAGTAATATTCTTTATCATCCATGGATATTCTTATTCATTCTCAACACCTCCCTTATTCCATGTTGTTTTACACCAAGCGTAGATTTCAACAAATTGTAGCAACCACCTCTTTTTGTTTTCTAGCATCGCATGAGGACATGCTAATTCTTCAGTTTGGGGGGGGGGGAGGGAATTTCTACACATGATGGATGTTTTCCACTTTCTTTCTCATTTAAAGAATACAATTTCATTTGTATATAGTGCAGAAATTGTTTTGCAGATATCTTTAAAACTATGAAATGAATTCTTGTGCTTTGTAGATAACAAATAGGTATTATTAAAATACACAAATCCAGATAATTTCATGCTAAATTAATTCATAAAACTTCAAAAATTATGCACTATCACCTACAACCATTTTTTTATATCTCATGATCCGTGCATCAAAACGATCTGATTTTTGAGAAAATGGTTAATGAAGTTTGTTGTTACTTATGTCACATTTTTGTGCAACTTCATATACATATAGTTGAATGTCAACTGTAAAATTGTTATGCCTTTATCAAGATTGCTAAAATTGAATATTCATTATTTGAGGAAAAATTCATTTGTTCCATCCATTTCATAGTTGGGATGAACAATTTTCTCTTTCGGTTGCATGAGAACATGCAATATATTTAGTTTTGGGTTGCATGAGGACATGCAATATATTCAGTTTGGGGGTATGTTGGGCCATGAATACGACCAATTTTTAACACTTATTTCATCCATTTTTACTCTTCTTTATCATGTCATTTATTATAATTTATCATATAAATCCATTTTATAATGATTTATGCTCTTATGGATGAATATTATTTATTCTCCTTTATTTTTAATAAATTGATGATTATTATGCATAATTTTATCAATAATGGTTTATTAATATATTTTTTAATATCACTCACTATTTTAGCCTCCAAGATATTCGCCAGATTGAAGATTTGATCTCCAAATCATCATCAAATATTCCAACTCGGAAATTCGCTAGAATAAGAAGTGACAGTTTTGTGGTTAAAATTCTGGGCAAATGAAGAAGAATCTAGAAAATATGAAACATGGGTTTTGTCCAGAACGGGCCCAATTAACGTTTTTAAAAAATGGTTTGCCCAAACGCGGCTTGTATTGAGAGAAACACAGGGTTCTTTGAGCACGATTTTCTTAGATTTGTTGTTGCGGCCATCCTCCAAATCTCAGCTGCAAAGCCAAATTCGCCTTGCTCTTGTTGAAATATCGTTGAAAATGTATTTTCTGGATGATCAAGTTGTTGGGAAAAATCCAATATTGTTATGGGAGATCATATTTGCTATTTATTTTCTCTTCCTTCTGATTATAAAAGGAGAGCATGTATTGTGTATTGGAGAACAATGGATGATTAATGAATTCCCTTTGTAACACTGTAATTCCTTGACTCTTGTGAGCAAGCGCAACTGATGTAAAAGCTATTCATGTTTGATTAATACAAAGAGGCGTTCTCATTCCATTTCTCAAGCTCTGCAGTAGCCCAGCGACGCTTTCACCGATGGTTGAGGGCCCGGCCCTGGTGGAGCGATCTGCTGTTTGTATTTCTATTCTTTTATTTCTATTGTGTGATAATTGCATTTATATTTATTACGATTACAGAGTTATTTGATTGCTATTGGATTGAATTCAGATTTGATGTATACGTTAATGAATTGCACTGCTATTCTATCTTAGCAAGGATCGTATTTACTATCTCATTCATCTTGCTATCTTTTATAAAGCGTTTCTATTCCATTGATTTATGATTCATTCCAATGAACTGTTTCATAGTCTTGGCTGTCAACAGGATTGGAGTATTGAGATTAGTTTCCTAATTGCGTTAGAATTAGAATTGTTGTTCATATTGTTGTTCCTTTCAGTTATTTTCATCAGCATGAAGATTGAGTTTGCTTTCATTTCGATTGCTTTAAGATCATCAACTGTAGAGGACATTGGTTATTGCTTCCAAGTTCCCAAATTGGTTATCTTGCATCGATTTCTAAGGGAAGGAGTTATTGCTACTGTATCCCTGATCGATGTTTTGTAGATTTGTTTAATTAAGGTTTCAGAGCATTTCCATTTATGTTGTTGTAGTTAGATTTCATTTCCAAGCATCCATTTACTTTTTTATTTAGCACACTGTACTACATATTGCAAGGCATTACTCTTAGATTAAATTGCTGCCTCAGACTGAGTACACTCTTGAAATAAAAAGTCACTCCCGGATTGATAATTATTGTAGGATAAATATGCGATAAAAAAAAACACCATTTATACCTCAACACTTTCTTCCCATGCTGATGATTTGGGTAGCTTTGCAGTGTCATATGGTTTCCTCGACCTTTTCCCTTCCACCCATAATCAGGATGATACCATCCATATCTATGATGTCCTCCACAGCATGAGCTCTCGATTTTTCTCCCATAGCTCTCATACATCACCCTCTAGTTGATCTATGAGTCCTAGCCATCCTACCCAAACTACTCCATCCCATAGTCGTCATTTGATGTCTACCCTATACTCACGCTACCATCATTATTCTCCCTCCTCCCATTTCTTGTCATGTGACACTATTCCGCGGGACCTCTCGTCCACACATTATATCAGCTATGCTGATGGGGCAAGTCGTTATTCCTGGAATCTTGCCTCGGCCACTTGGGCCATATTTACCTCCTTGCATACCCCCGTTCTATCTAATGGAGTCTGCATTGGTAATGCCACCAATAATCAGGCCGAATATGATGCAGTACGTGGTCTCTTAGCCGATGCCCTCTCTCATCGCATCCTCCATTTGCACGCTCATTTAGATTCCCTGCTTCTTGTCTTACAACTCAATGGTGTCTATTATGTGCATAACCCTATCCTGTTTAGACAATATTTACGAGTGAAACTTTTGATACGTGACTTTAGATTTATTACTTTCAACCATGTAACTAGAAGTCAAAATCACTATGTAGATAGAATTGCAAATCATGTTCCAGACTGGCATTTATCACACACAAGACAATAACATTTCAAACCATCAACACAATGCATTTACATAATATATATCATATAATATGTTTTTAGATTCCATCTACTCTGAAACATATGACATGCCCATAGCATGTTACAAAAAACAAACTCAAAAACTGGGGGGCACCACTTGCCCCTACATACACACTGGGGGGCACCACCTGCCCTACATCTAATCACTCTCTGGAGGATCTCGAGCCAATGGCTCTGCTCCCACAGCTCGTAGATCACGCACACCTTGACCAGCCATCACCATGCACCACATGATACCTCGTCATTCCGAGGGTAGCCCAATACATAGCTCTATGTACTAGTCGTCTAAGTCATGCCAACCCCGCTCCGACACACCGGTCAGTAGCCCCTCACATCTACGACGAATTTCCTCCAAAAGAGCGGCCATATCCTCGTTCTGTGCCACTCTCGATCCACTAGAACCTGTAGTACCGCTTACTGCAAGTCATCCCATATATCTGGCCGGTTTCACCGGAGCTATATCTGCATACCAAAAAGTATAAGAATCAGTACCATAAATACTATTCACAAAATTTAACATGCACATAATAGATTAGTTGCTTGTCACTTACCATCAGGCCCCCATACTCGCCCCGGCAGAAGCGGCAAGTCCGGATCTCCCCATTAACTCATCCCACTATAGGGATAGTCATCTATGTACAATGGCATCTGATCCCAATGGGCAAAAAACTCTGGTCCGAACACCTATCCGACCGCCCCTCCCCCTCCTCTGCACAGTAGTCGCCCCCACTGACGCATCCTGGGTTCTCTTGGACCCCCATCAGGTAGTTGTACACGAGTTCGCAAGGTCGGGATCTTCTCAAAAAAGAAGGAGCACAATATAGTCCCATAAGCACAATCATGGTTTACTTGCCGCTTACATAGCGACAGCTATTGTTTCAACGACACCAACATCATCTGGGCCCACCCATAGTAGGTCCCATTCAACACACTCTCTACAATCATCATCTACCCTCCAATGATGTGATGGAGTGCCTGGCTGCCCAAAATCTGCAACACTGCTGCCGCCACTGCTCGGGTCTCCAACCTCTCTAGATCACCAATCGATATTCGAGTTCCTTTGACTCAAATACCTGGGCAACAATGTCGCTCTACGAACTCCATGATGTTACGCCCCCGCAATAACACTGGCTGTGTATTTCCCACCATCCCTAATGGTGGGAGACCAGTCAGGAAATACAGATCCTAGACTGTCAGCTCAATCCTGTGCCCCTGCACTATAAAAACCTCATGATCTGAATCCTAATAACTGACAATCCGGGCTAACAAGGGCTCCCTAGCCCTCATTAGAGGGTTCTCCACAAATTTCAGAACCCCAAACCTAGCCAATGCATGACGGACACCCTGATCCGCTTGGATTTCCGTCCGTAATGTACCTAAGTCTCTCTCTCTCCACTTGATCCATATATCTGCCATATCTGCACAAAGAAATCATCTTTGTCAGTCTACAGATAGGTAAAACTGCATTCTAATACACAAAAACTAAATCTCAGCCCACAACAACACTAAAACCACCTCCATCTGACAGGTCACACCTTTTGGCCAAATCCTGGGACAGGTCGCACCTTTCAGGCCCAAACCTACGTCCCAGGTCACAGTTTTGCACCAAAAAGTGCGACCCGGCCGTAAAGATGAGGTAGGGGTTGTTACTGAGATTTGGGATCCTAATCTAAACTTTTAATCCATCTAAAACAAAGAGTAGGATTAGGTCTCTTACCTGCAACTAACAGATCTCGATTCTAATGATCGGTTTGTCCGCTACAATTGCCGCAAGATTTAGGGCCTTCTCTTCTCTCCACATTTACCACAGCTACACAAGCAAATGAATGGTTTTGGAGGGAAAATGCCTTATTAGAAGAAAAACCCCTGCTTTTTCTTTCGCCCGCTGCGACCAAACCGTAGCCCCGTTTGACACACCATTTGCACCGTTGGAAAGCTCTCACTGAGCACTAAAATGGGTGTATGTCAGTTTTTCATGTTTTGATACTTCACCAGGACACATTTTTTCCATGAAGGGTCTATTCACCTCTCCTCCAAATCGAATTTCTTCACTTACAACACTTGTATTTGGGGCACCACTTTGCCTCCTTACTTGCCTTTGTTCGTGTTGATTTTCATCATGAGATACCCTATTGTACTCATGTTTTTATGGTCCCCCATTGGACCTTTACTGTGTGGCAACACCATCAAGTCGCCCTTGTTTAGAGCATCCGAGTTGAGTCATCATCAGTCATGGAGTCTATCTCGAGTCCCTTTGTATCCCGCTATAGTCCTCCATCCTCCATTGCTTGGTCCCTCTCTCGTGTTGCACATTATGGCCTTCAATACCATTGTCCCTTACCCCTTCTGATATTGTGTCAGTCACTGCCAAGCCATTCATGCCCTTCATGCTCTAACAATGGAAGTCGTCCATCCGCTATTCAGTATCCCTCATTTCATCATCATCATTAGTGTCCGTCTATCTGTCGCTCTACTATGTCCTCTCGTGCTCTAGTTGGGGATCCCTTACAACCTCACCTATGACGGACCTCCTTCTGTCAACATCAGCTCATTTACTCCAGAAGCCAGGTCTAGAGGGTGGTGTACCTTGGTTCGAGCTCCTTTCAGCATGATCGCGATCCATATACTTGATGGTCCAGTGATGCAGCAGCAGCTATTGGTGATTCCCGAGTGTGTGTGAGATGTATTAACCCTCATGAGGGGGTGGCCCTGCATGTAGCCCCCCACATGCCCAGATGACTTCTTCATTTCAGCTTTTGATGCAACTCCTTACATTTGATGATGTCGGCCTCAGCCGCTTGCAGCGCCTCTTTGATTTGCATGTTATATCAGTCAGATTTTGCAAGCCCTTCCCCGTGTATAGGGGGCATTTGGATTGTATTTGTATCTCATGTACTAAAATATTATTTTATAAGTCCTGGCTGTTATTCCAGGCACAACATGTATGTGGGATTTATCATTCTATTTGTCTAGCTCGTATTTATGCTAGCATGTACTTTATAGTTCGGTTCCTTATTTACTGGACATATTATTCTTTTGTACTTTGTCTCAGCGGGCATAGGTATGCCTCCCCCGCCACCTTTAGCACAGGTACCACTTCATAAACTAGAGCCTTGTTGCACCTGTAAGTCTCGTCTCCTCAAGGTCTAGTCCTTTAGCACATTAGACTACCTTCCATTTCTCTCTCTGACTTCCCTCTTGATGTCTAGTGATTGAGTTCTTACAACGTACTTCGGTCATACGATTTGCTCCTAACACTCGTATGTTGGGGGGGAATCTGTTACACCATTTTTTGGTCATCTAACCTATTATTATTAGATGAACCCAAGTACACCATGTAAGACCAATTTTACCCTAAGTAAAATTTCTTTCACTATGTGAAATAACTTAGTAAAACACCTTTATTAAGTTGTTTATGGTCTAAACAGGAAACCCCAAAAGGAAATAATAAGCAAATCTATATTTGTTTATATTTCCTGGTCATATTTAACCCAAAACAAGGAAATCAATTAAATAAATCCTTATTTATTTGATTATTTCCTAGGAATAAGTTATTTAAATCCTTATTTAAATAATATTCTTAGTTAAATTTCACTAAATCATTTATAAATAATTAAATAAATCATTATTTGTTAATTATATTCCCACCATTTCCTTAAAATAATAAATAAATCATTTATTTATTTATTATTTATAAATAAAGGAATTGACCCAAGTCAAAAATCCTTTTCCCTCCAACAAACATAATAAAATATTCCTAAAGGGTGTTTCTAGAATTTGATTAATAATATTTTATTCATGCACCAAGTTCTAGATTGCCCTAATATTTTCTTATAAATAGAAGGTTTTTCCCCATTCATTAGTCACCTTTCATTGCATTAGATCACTCTAGATCTATACTATTGGTCACACTCTCCATTTTTTCTTGTGAGCTCCCTTTGAGTTCTATGTTTGTCTGGGTTTTCTACGCCAACAACAGAGAGAAATTTTAGATCTGAAATGCTGAGGACTTTCAAGAACCCATCCCATTGAGGAGAACTGGAAAACACCTTTCTTTTTTTCCTCTCAGGTGCCCCTTTTCAATATAATAAAAAATTCTTTCAAATACATTGTTCTTGTCTTGTCTATTGGATGCATGGAGCCACATTTTACTTTAACTGCTTAATGTCTTTTATGCTCAAATTTGGATTTGTGCAGCATTATTTGGATCACCTAATTACAGATTTAAAGATATTTGGTAGTCATAATTGATGTTAGGGCTATTTGTTATGCATAGCTAAAGTGGTCTTTTACGACGAAAGATTCATGCTAACACCTCAGGGGTACAAAAAAGTATGGATTATGGTACAAACAGGCAAAGTGTTGAAGCTTCAAGGCTTCACTGATGCAAATTGGGCAGGGAGTCCACCGTACAGGAAGAACACATTAGGGGGAATCTTCAACATAGGATCGGCAACAATTTCTTGGTACAACAGGAAACAGAGATGAGTTTCACTCATCTCACCAGAGGCAGATTACATGGCGGCTAGTCAGACATAATGTGAGGCCATCTGGATGAGGAAGATACTTGTTGGTTTGTTTGGTAAACAGATGGATCTGATGGTGATACATTGTGATAACTAGAGTTGGATCAGACTCTTGGTTAATCCAATATTCCATGACAGGTCCAAGCATATTGATATCTGGTATCACCATCTCAGAGATTGTGTTCTGAGGAGGATTATGCCATTAGATTACATTCCCATGGAGGAGAAGGATGCATACATCTTGATTAAGGCGCTAGCTAGAATACAATTCAAATTACATAGAGACAATATCGGGGTAGCAAATAATCTCTTTCTTGTTAAGAGGGAGTGTTGAAATGGCACCCAAAGGGGGCTTCTGATTTAATTTTCCTTTAATTAAGTTGGAAGAGAAATTGTAATTTCATCTCATGACAACTTGTGTTAGTTAACTAAGTGAGAAAGACTGATTTAGCTTTGGAAATTCGAGTTGAGGACCAGAGAGGAGGCATGTAGAGTTCTCCCATGATTTTAGGGGGTCCAATCACAGTTATTTATGAGTTGTAATTAGTTAACTCAATTAATTGAGTTAAAATAAGGTTAACTAGTTCTAACTGAGTGATGAGCTAGAAATAGGTCTAGCGAATTAAATCTGATTTAATTCACAATGAGTGATCAATTAGTTAATTGATAATTCACTATAAATAGTTGTTGCATGTCAGTTCTAAGGAAGACCGAATAGAGAATGACGTTAAAGGGATGATAAATACCAGTTGTATAATTAGAAAATTGTAAAGGTCATTTATAGAGTCATGTGGAAGCCTATGATGCATTGCACACTAAATTAGAAGGAATTTCCTATTTACTAGGGAAACAATTCCTCCAAGAATGTGTGAGAAAGGTTGGCTGTGTAGAGGCTGAGAATTGGTTAAGTATTTGATTGATTTTTCCTAGATCATAATGAGACAGTTGGCAGAGTGTAGGATTTTCTCGGCGAGAGAAAGCATTGTATTGTTTCATGGTCTTGAATTTACACAATATACAAATACCAGGGTTTTAAGCAGTGTGCTTTCCCCAAATACATCATGTGTTATGTGATTGATTTATTTCTTTCTCTTAGTTGTTATGTGATTGTGCGATTGTGTTTTGTTTCCGTAAAATGTAGAAGGATTCAATATCTTGTTTTAGTACATTACTAGATCAGATTGAATCCCATTGGCATAATTTCTATGGATAAAAATATCTATGTGCATCTCAAGGGGATTTCAAATGACTATCGACATCATCAACTACCAAATACCACAACATGTGTTAAAAAATACAAAACAAACCACAATTTTTTACATGTCCTCATGCAACCCTCATGACAAAGTTAAAAGGATGCTCAACTCATTGAATGACTAATACAGATAGCTAGCTCATCAATTTTCCTATAAAAATGGCTTCTAAATTATATAGCGTGGTGTTAGAAACCAAAGTGGCATCAACTACTGTGTTTGTGAATCCTGCATATGGTGAAAACCCGTTTTAGTTCCCATTAGCAAGCTCCTCTCCTTCTCCACCTCATGCACCCGCTCTTGTTACTATAACCCCAAAGGAAGAGACAAGAGTGAGAAATGATAATCCAAGGAATACTGCAGTAGGTTTCAACCTTGAGGCCCTTGAGAGAGGTGCCGAATCTTTGTGTGAAATAAAAAACACTCAAAATGCCAAAAAGGTGTTTGAGCTTATGCACAAGTAGGAAGAAACTTGTCAGGCTGAGATTTCGATAAGAAAGGCCGAGTATCGAGCAGCGCAAGATGAACACAAAAATAAGAGACAACGTGTGATTTATGACGAACATAAAAAGTTAGCCCAACAACAAGCAAAAACAAAGGCACAAGTGGTTCATTATGAGGATGAGTTATCCACAGACTGTGTGAATCAATATGATGATAGGGTGTTTTATGATACTATAATGCACACTGAAATAATTTTGATGAGGCCATGACTATCAAAGAGCTTCATTTTTTGATACTATAACACACACTCAATTCTCGCTTCATAAATGTTCCCAATAGGAATTTTAACGCGAGGCTTGAATGGAGGCACAAAATGAACTAGCATACCCGAGAATAATGAGACCAAGGGAATTTGAGAGTTAGAGCACTGAAATCTGCAGAGAGTGCCCAAAAATGAGAAGACAAATCTCTGACAGAAACCAAATTATAGGAGTGTTTTTTGAAGGGCACAATAAAGAAAATGGTTTTAGACAGGAGGCAAATTTTGGGGAGCGTTAGAATCCTAATGGACAGGAATGGTGCAAAATTAGAAAGATCAAGTTATGGAAAAATATGATAGAGCCAATATGGAAGAGCTGACATTCACAAAGAGGCCACAAATCTAGTGGCTCAAATATCGGCAGGGCAAGAATTCTCCTACTTTGATACCATGTTAGACACACACACGGAATAGACAAAATAGGAAACATAAGCATGAGATGATTATATT
>JAXQQM020070833.1:0-81980 GCA_034641835.2 Pinus albicaulis
GCTCCTCCCCCACCCGCCACCCCCACGTTCGCCGGCCACCAACCCGAATTTAATGCTACGGATTTTTTGAATTTGAAATTCAAATAGTTCTCGGTGCTGGAAACCCCGTCATTTGCCAAGCAGCTCCGCGAAGAGGATTAGCTCCGGTATCTAGCGTAAATCGTGGTACTCGCTCTGAATCAGCGCAGCGCAATCGTGGTAAGTTCCAGCGTTCACAGGTAGGTGGATATCTCTATGCGAGAATATGGACGCCGAGGGCCTCAAGGAATTCTTGGTCAATTCCCACAGTGAGCTGACGGCGATCCGCAAAGAAGCCCCCGGGGCGCTGAGATGTGCCACGGATCCGGCCAAGCTGGTTCTGCAGACCCTGAAAGGCTTTTATCCGGACGGTAAACAGACTACGAACATTGACGCACAGAGACATGCCTGTGTTTTGCTCTTGGAGTCCCTTCCTTTTGTTTTGTCGCCAGACGAGGTCTCGGCGGAAGCGAAAAAAGAGGCTCAGAAAATTGCTACTAAATGGAAATTTAGGGTCACTGGAATGATAAGCTCTGGATCCCCGATCACTAATGTGAGGATACACACATTCCTGCGTCTCTTGGCTTCTTACGGAATTTCGAAGGAATTTAAGGATGAAGACCTTTGTGAGCTAGTCCTTCTTATTTCCCGTGATGCGCAGACGCCCGAGCTCTGCCGCGGGCTTCAGCTTACTCACAAGATACCAGGTTTGTGGATTTTCCAAATTTTGTTTTAGCCTGCCTTTCGGTTCAGTTTAATTTTTTGTATTAGGGTTATATTGTCAGTTCATACTGTATACTTAATATGTAAAATAAAAGTTATACTATTCAACAGCAGCCAGGGTTGGAATTTGCTATTTTGTGCTCTTTAATGTGTTCTTCCCGTGTTTCTGAAGTGGTTTGTTTAAGTTTTTATTTGTTTCTAAAATAATCTTATCTCATGTTCGGTGCCGAAACTTCTCAGTTTCTAGTATATTTTTTGCTCTTACACCTTTTATCCTTCTCATTTCCTTCCCTTTCAAATTTCTTTTATAATCTGTTTTAGCTAGATATTAGTTTTTAGCCATCCACTTGGTCTTAATATAATTTTTTATATCTTCATTGTATATTTAGACCACTCATTATCAGCAGTTCGTAGTTGAGGTTCTCCCTTCTATGTTATAACCTTGAGGATGGTCTATATAATGACTACTGACCTTAATTTGGCAGTCTGTTCGGAACTCGTGTACAGAAAACCCCTGCAGAGTTAAAAATTGCTAGATTCAAGCAGACGATTCCTTAAAACTCTGGCCTGTGCAATCCCCCATTTTACAATGAACTTTGTAAATGCATCTCTAGTGGCCTCCCTTCCAGACAGGTTTTCCTTTTTTGGTTTTTGTTGGTAATTGGCACTTCTACCTCTGGCTTTGATGGCCCAACTGGAGAGGCTATTCTGCTATATTTGCCCAGTATTTGCACCTGGCCTCTTATGTTAAGATGCTTGATATCTATTGCTTGTGAAGGGTGCTAACTTTGCTAACTTAGAAAAAAGAATTACAATGCAATAGCTCAAACCAATAAACCAGAAGTTAAATAGATAATAAAATAAAATGATAGCAAGGCAAGATGAAATGATATATACCCATGTATTATGCAATCAGGTAATAGAGAGAAGCCAAGGAAAACTTTTGGTATGCATATAAATTTTATTTCCCGTGGGTGTTGGAAAATCATTTTCCAACGCCTATAGGCATATAAATTTTTTTTCCTGTAGGCGTTGGAAAATCATTTTCCAGCGCCTACAGGAAAAAAAATTTATATTCCTATAACAAGGAAGACTATTGGGACAGATGTTTCTCAATGGTCAAAAGGAATACTATAGATGGTACATAGATAGTATCAAATAGGAAGACACATTTGGTAAGTGGATATTTGCTATGCATACAATTTTTTTTTTCCTGTAGGCGCTGGAAAATCATTTTCCAGCGCCTACAGGAAAAATAAATTTATATGCCTATAACAAGGAAGACTATTGGGACAAATGTTTCTCAATGGTCAAAAGGAAGACTATACATAGTACAGAGGTAGTATGAAATAGGAAGACACATTTGGTAAGTGGATATTTTCTATGCATACAATTTTTTTTTCCTGTGGGCGCTGGAAAATGATTTTCCAGCGCCTACAGGAAAAAAAAATTATATGTTTCTTACTCAAGGATGTTGGTCCAAGAATTTAAATTTTTTATGTTTCTCATCCCATTTCTTATAAATCCAAAGAATCTGTACACAACCATCATAAATAAAGGGTGCTTAGTTTTTTTCTAGCATTCAAAAATCTATTACTGTTGCTATTTAGAATGCTGAGATCTTTTGCAGTCAGAAATTGCTGCATAATCTCATAGGACCAGGATCAACACTGGAAAACGAATTCAACTTAGTTCACTTATACTAAGCATAGGGATCATAATTGATATTAGAACCTGTGTGGAATGAACCTTCCATGCACAAAAATTCAGTTTGTTTTATTTGATTGTTGATTGTGCAGAAGTAGAAGCAGGGCCTGTGTGGAGGTGGTCTATCATATTCCTATAGTGTATCATTTCTATCTGCTTATTTTACGTTAATGAGGCCTCCAACAAAATACCTGTTAGAGTTTTTATTGAATTGGAAACTTTCTTATTCGAATTATTTGTAAATCATATCCCTCGCTTCTTAGGCCTTGGCATCTTCGGTAACATGTAGCGTGCTATAGTTTTTCTCAGCTTGGACAGCCAGTTAATTATTCTTTGTTTGCTAGGCTATGGGTTTCGAGTCTGGACTTGGTCCTGGTTATGTCTGGATAGTGGGTTTGGTGGTATTGTTTGGATTGTGATTTTGTAGAGTTATGTCTTGATATTGTTTTTTTATGTTTTCAAAATTAAGAATATAATGTTGATGAAAATTACTGGAATCTTGTGTATTTATTTATTTAATAATTTAATTTTTAATTTGATTTTAAATTTAAAGTTAAATTCAAATACATTATGGTCTAGAACTTTTCCTATCATCTGTTACAGCTTTTTTCTTTTGAAGATATGTGAAATGTTCATCTCTCTTCTAACAAAACACATAGAATTCTCGAAGTTCTCATCAACCTCTCATATGTGTTTGATAACGTGAATATATGTGTTAAAAAAACGGATATAATTTTAGTAGATCTATTTTTTAGGTCTGTCTGTGGCCTTTTTTTAGTGCTCATTGTAAGAAGGTGCCTCTTGCACATCATGCTGCCTAGGCAACATATGCACAATAGCAGGGGTGGGGGCTGCAAGGTTCCAGGGTCGTCATAGGGCTCATTTATTTGTGCAGGAATCAGTTGCAAGGTTCCAAGGCTATCATAAGGCTCATTTATTTTCGCAGGAATCAGTTGAGGCTTACTTCAATGTTGTGGCCTAGAAACTCAGCTAAAAATCAAGAATCTCAAAACCATGATGGGTGTTGAGAGGGCAAGGATGAATTCAATGCTTTCACCAACAGTGCCATGAATCCATCAGGGAGATCAGTGGTGAAATAAATACAGTGGCTTTGGTCTACAAGCAACTCCTTCTCATACCTCTAAATATATGTTGACTTCCCTCAACCAATCAATGTTTTACATTTCCACATTATTTACATGAACTACAATTCATAACAATTTTTATAAGAGGGATATAAAAAATGGTTGTCACATAGGTGACCTTTCTCTTCCTTAACTTCATTGATCAAGAAGGGAATGACCAACTAATGGCTAAGACTTCTATGGAAGAATTGGTAAAATTCCTACATCAAAAAGGCAGGGACGACAAAATCAATCTTGGCCACTTTTCTTCACTCAAGGTACCTAAACATGGATTAACTCCAAAATCCAACCAAGTGATTCACTCAAAAATCTTGCTACACTGTTCTCACCTAGGGCCTCCTTTTAGCCCTCGCCTCTTGGTGGGGGTAATTCTAGACACTCAAAATCCATCCAAAGAAAAATTGCCTCTTAATTCAAAAAAAAGTGCACACATGGGATAATCAACAAAAACAAATCATTTTTAGGGCCAAGAATTTGTGCTCTATGGCACTAAGATGACAAATTGGTTTTGCAACAATTTTCTATGTTTCCCTTTCATTTCCTCTATGTTCTCTACTGCACCAAGATGTCAAAATGTGTTTGCGTCGTTTTTATACATCGCCCATTCATTTCCTCTGTATGGGAAAACATTTGTAAACATTAAGTTCTCATATCTTTGGGAAGGTGCCTATGTTAAAGATGCCTTCAATAGAGGGTTAAGTTCACAGCACAAATCCCCCCTCATCGCAATTGCATTTTGCATTTGGATTGCATAAAATCTTGCAATTTTTTAAAACCAGGATTTGCTAGCTATCAAAGTTGATATCGATAGTTTGGCCATTATGGAATCTTGGAAATCTATGGGCCAATATGTGAGAGGAAGGTCATTAACATTAAGATATAAAAGGACCGCCCCTCATCCTTTTTCGATGCTATAGCACAAGGTACCTCGTCCCAAGGAGGTACTAGGGAGTCCTCTACATTAACATTCAAATACAAAAATACCATCACTCGACCTTTTGCAACAATGCATCAAAAGGTGACCCATCCCAAGGAGGCAATGGGGGAGGGCCAACCACCAACAATTTTTTTAAACATGGCACTTAATCTATGTATCTTGCTCAAGAACAAGGAATCACACTTACACATTTATGGAGACTATTGGTTATAAAATGGATGAAAGATAGGCAAGTTATACAAAACTAGTCTATCCAACTTTTGTTCCATCATATTCAACACATTGCATCATTGTTCTCTCACATTACTATTGGCCATATGTTAAGGTATAAAAACCAACATGTTAACCATATCATAAAAATTTGAGTAACAGTGGACAACAAGTGGAAAATAAAATATTTGCAAGAATAATGTTCATTTTAAATCTTTCATGGCTCTTGGCCTCTATTAACCTATTGAAATTCAACTAACAAATAAAATTTTCTTTTCTATAGCACTTGCAAGTCAAATTTTGTCCAATTTTGAACTTTATTAAAGCAAAACTTAATAATATTATTTAAAGTCCCTTGTTAATTAACATGGTAGATTTAATTGTGCTCTTATACTAACTTTGTGAACAGAGTCTTATGTACTTTATCTTTTAAAAAAAAAAAAAATTTCTATAAAATATAATTAAAAAAACAATAATATATATATATAATTTAAATTAAGAATACCAATTAATTTTAAAACTATTCAAAAATCATATTTAAAATAACTACTGAGAAATCATATTTAAAATTTCTCATACCTCTTATGGTTAAAAATATTGTGATCTTTTAAATGTAATTATTTAATTCACTTTTTCTTTAATTAAAATTATTTATGGTAAAATAGCATCATAACATATAATAATTTTTTTAATTATCAGAATTCATAAATTCATTTATAAAATATTTATTAACATCATTTCATTTAATGAGCCTAAATCTCTCAAGGTGCAAATATTTCCTCAAGACTGGTTATATCTATGTCTTCTTCCCTCTCTTCACATTCCATAAATATCTCTATCTCGCTTTGTCTCTCTATATCACCCCCAAAACACACTCTCTCCAATCTGTCTATCTATCCCTCCCTCCTATCTCTCTCTCTCTCTTCTCTCCTTTTCTGTTGTCCTCTCCCCCTCTCTCTCCATCTTCCTTATCACTACCTTTCTCTCTCCACCCCTCTCTATCTTTCTTCTTACCTCCCTCTCCCCCCGCCCCCCCCTCCAACTTCATCTCTCTTTCCCTCCCTCTCTCCACTCTCTCACGTCCTCTCTCTCTTCCTTCCTCTCCCACCTCTCTCTCTCTCTCTCTTCACCCTCCAACTTTGTTACTATATCCCTCCCTCTCTCCTCTCATCCCTTCTCTCTCTACCTATGTTACTATATCCCTCCGTCTCCCATTCTCTCTATCTTTGTCTATCTATCTCACCCCTAAACATATACACTCTTTCTCCATCTCTCCCTTATCACTCCCCCTCTCTCTCCACTTCCCCCTCTCTCTCTGTGTCTTTCTTATTTACATGTTTAAATATTATTTATAATATAAAATATTTTATTTTCAAAAAATAATATATTTTGAAATTGTAATTAATACATTTTATTTCCAAAAAATAATATATTTTGAAATTGTAATTAATATATTTTATTTTCAAAAAATAGTATATTTTGAAATTGTAATTATTTAGAATGAAAATACAAATTATTTAATAAATAAATAAATTCAAGCCCCATTAACCATTATCACAATTTAGATCTCATGTCTCTTTTTAATCAAGATTCTCTTTTTAATCCAGAAAAGGGGAAAAACAAAGATCAACAATGAAAGAATCAAAATCACTTGATATTTTTTAAAAAGAGAATTCTGTAATAACTAAAGAAGAAAAGGAAACCATTCTCTTTTTCTTTTAAATCAAGACCATAAAAAAACAACAAAATCAAATTCACTTGATATTTTTTAAAAAGAGAATTCTGTAATAACCAAAGAAGAAAAAAAGACCATTCCCTTTTTCTAATCAAGACCATAGAAAAAACAACAATTCATAATCGAAGAATCAAATCCAGTTTTAGGGAATCATATTTTTTCTCTTTAAAAAGAGAATTCAGTAATAACTTAAAAAAAAAAAAAACTATTAATTTAAAAGAGCTTTCAGAAACTACTCCATTATCAAATCACTATAAAAGAGATTTCACTAATAACATTTTCACATACATTTCTCAAATTAAAAAAAAAAAAGATTTCTCTAATGATTTCAATATTGGAACTTCCATAACTATTGTCAATAAAAAACCAAAATTTGGCGATATTTCTCTTGAACTGCATTCAGATTACTTTTATAAATTTGAAGTTTACATAAATACGAGATAAAACAGTAGACCCTAGAATTGAAAATTGCAATGGGCCATATGGATTATGCAGTTACCAAGAAAGAATGAATTTATACAATTTTGACACATGCCAAACAAAACTTGCCACAGAACTGATGACATGATATGCTAGCAACCAGACAAAATTTCAATTGATAAAAATCATATTTAAAAATTACATAGTCCATATTCCACTAGGAAAAATCAGGCAGGTACTTTTTCAAAGGCAAATCCTTGCATCCAAATAAAGCTTAGAAGAAACAACTTGCAGACAGAGTTTAGCAAAACTATTTGGCCGATCCCATGACCAAAATAAAAAATTACATTCGGATTGTTGAAAACGTTATCCTGGACCTGTAAAAGAAAAATGATTACTTCAAAGTTCAATTAGCAGGCAGTTTAGTCCGCATCATCAGCTCAGGACATGGCTTCCAAAATACCAAATAAAGCAGACCTAACGTAAATATGAAGACTGGTAAGAAGTTGCTGGAGGCACACCACTGCCAATATTATAACTCCCATAATTGGTTGATCCTTGATAGGAGCCAGCCCCATACAAAGACGATTGTAGATTTTCTGATGGATATAAATGAGATCTTGACAAAGATGATGGGTTGTTTCCAACATCATACGCAGATCGATATATGTCTTGGCTTCCCCTGTCATATACACCCTGACCAGGTAAATTGTAAGATGGGATATTGGATATGCCTTGGCTTCCCCTATCATATACACCCTGACCCGGTAAATTGTAAGATGGGATACCGACCATTGGAGCAGGATGTTGTAAGTCAGAAAAATTGGAAGGGGCAAAGGCACTGGGATGGGTAGGTTTAGTAGGGAGTAGCAAAGAAGAATTGGAAAGGGCAAAGGTACTAGGAGGGGTAGTTTTAGGGAGCAGCGAAGAAGAATTAGGAAGGGCAAAGGCACTGGGAGCGGAAGGTTTAGGGAACAGTGAACCAACAACAGCACCAGCACCACCAACACCACTACCACCATTATCACTGTTAAGACGAGCCCGTTTAGCTTCAGTCCTAATGGCTTCTGTAGTTCTTTTCCTCTCTTCCACGTCTTTCTGTAACTGAGCCACGCGTTTTTCAAGGTCTTTGGTAGACATCTGTGATTCAAGTTTGTTCACTTCAATGCACTTTATTACATTATGCAATGAATGAATTTATTTTGAGGCTGCTGAATTCTGAAATAAGACATGGAAGTTAATATTTTGATAGTTTAAACTTTATACTGACTAGGGAGCATGCACCACACCAATAAGAATAAACATACCAGTGACCCAACATGATCTCTTCCTTTTTTTGCTATTTCTTCTGATGCTTTCCTTTGATGCTCAAGATATGCCTTCAAAAAAGGCACAGGTGGGAATTTTTCTACAAGTCCAAATGCAAAGATAAATGGTAATGCATCCAATTTCCTTTGACCGCGTAATTTTTCCACAACATCTGCAAGAAATAAGACCAAACATGTCATGCAGGACGACAATCAACCATGACTTGGTAAGCAATTTCAAAATAATTTAGAGCACAAGAGTCAGCAAGTTCAAGAAACCTTTCTGCTAAAAGCATACTAAGCATAATAATCATCTGTCTGAAGTATTTATACATAAAAATACACATCAAATTGTAAACAATTGAACAAGGACAGAAACTGATGCAAGCAAACTCAACCTCACGCTTGACAAGGAATAGATAACCACTCATTTGATCGTAGGAATTAGATGCATAGTTTGAAAAAAGGTTTCTACGCATTTGGACAACTAATCTAAGAAAATCACAAGAAGTCACCTATCAATGCACTTCTTATTGACACATTCACATCAAAATTATTGCTCGACAAACAAGCCAATAAAAACACTACTCATATTTCCTTCGCCATTGCCTGAAGAGGTAAGTAGAGCATACCTTGATAGAACAGACGTCAAGAAAATATTTTGACACGAGGATACATCAGACCTTGACGAGAAATGGGCTCTAGGCTTTTACTGTTAAGATTTTTTCATTAAAAAAAATCAGGGGACCAATGGTCAAAAAAGCACTGGAAGTTTTATAATATATTTCATATGCTCAGGATCTAGGATCTGTTTCCTTCACTTGCAGATCAACTTCCATATCAGTCATGGGTGGAACCTAACAAACCGGAACCAGATCCATGGATCCTACACATGGAGATGGTAGATCCAGTAACACAAATTTTCAATGAACCAATTCATAAACCTAGCCATCAGCCAATTCTGATAAAAATCCAGACTGACCCTGGGTGGCCTGGACCAATTGCATTCCAATTCCAGATTTTAAAACATCCGTAATTTGAAATTCACCATTCACAGCATACCAAATTATCAAAATGACTTTTAAGAGACCAAAATAGTCAACGTAATTTTGGACTTGTGATATTTCACCTCAATAAGACTAGTTCAGCAAAAACCCCAAAATGCTTAGATAGACGAGGAAAAAATCACGCTTCTATCAAGAAAAAACAATAACAAGGAAACACTATCAGGATTGACGTCCAAATTCACATTCTATGCTCTGAATATCTGTAAAATCAGGGACAGAGTGCAGAGTCTAGACAACATACGTTAATATTAAATTCCATACACAACTCTAAAACAAGTTCTAAATTAACTCTAAACTAGGCATGCACACACAAACAACACACATTTTGAATCGTGAAAATAATAAATTCTATCTATTTTAAAGCACAAATAAGAAATGTTCGAAAAACAACGTCATTGCAACAATTTACCTATACCAGGTTACAAAATTCCCGGTGAATTGTAGTCAAGTGGTTAAAACAATGCAAGTTAACAGCTCACACCCAGGTTAGAACCCCCTGAAGACATAAGGGTATTGATTTGGTCAGCAAAGTTAACTACCACATCTGAGATATCAAAGTTAGCAAAGTTAGCACCCTTCACAAGCAATAGATATCAAGGATCTCAACATAAGATGCCAGGTGAAAATACTGGGCAAATATAGCAGAATAGCCTCTCCAGTTGGGCCATCAAAGCCAGAGGTAGAAGTGCCATTTACCAACAAAAACCAAAAAAGGAAAACCTGTCTGGGAGGGAGGCCACTAGATATGCATTTACACAGTTCATTGTAAAATGGGGGATTGCACAGGCCAGAGTTTTAAGGAATCATCTGCTTGAATCTAGCAATTTTTAACTCTGCAGGGGTTTTCTGTACACGAGTTCCGAACAGACTGCCAAATTAAGGTCAGTAGTCATTATATAGACCATCCTCAAGGTTATAACATAGAAGGCAAAACCTCAACTACGAACTGCTGATAATGAGTGGTCTAAATATATAATGAAGATAGAAAAAATTATATTAAGACCAAGTGGATGGCTAAAAACTAATATCTAGCTAAAACAGATTATAAAAGAAATTTGAAAGGGAAAGAAATGAGAAGGATAAAAGGTGTAAGAGCAAAAAATATACTAGAAACTGAGAAGTTTCGGCACCGAACATGAGATAAGATTATTTTAGAAACAAATAAAAACTTAAACAAACCACTTCAGAAACACGGGAAGAACACATTAAAGCGCACAAAATAGCGAATTCCAACCCTGGCTGCTGATGAATAGTATAACTTTTATTTTGCATATTAAGTATACAGTATGAACTGACAATATAACCCTAATACAAAAAATTAAACTGAACCGAAAGGCAGGCTGAAACAAAAATTGGAAAATCCACAAACCTGGTATCTTGTGAGTAAGCTGAAGCCCGCGGCAAAGCTCGGGCATCTGCGCATCACGGGAAATAAGAAGGACTAGCTCACAAATGTCGTCATCCTTAAATTCCTTCGAAATTCCGTAAGAAGCCAAGAGATGCAGGAATGTGTGTATGCTCACATTAGTGATCGGGGATCTAGAGCTTATCATTCCAGTGACCCTAAATTTCCATTTAGTAGCAATTTTCTGAGCCTCTTTTTTCGCCTCCGCCGAGACCTCGTCTGGCGACAAAACAGAAGGAAGGGACTCCACGAGCAAAACACAGGCATGTCTCTGCGCGTCAATGTTCATGGTCTGTTTACCGTCTGGATAAAAGCCTTTCAGGGTCTACAGAACCAGCTTGGACGGGTCCGCGGCACATCTCAGCGCCCCGGGGGCTTCTTTGCGGATCGCCGTCAGCTCACTGCAGGAATTGACCAAGAATTCCTTGAGGCCCTCGGCGTCCATATTCTCGCATAGAGATATCCACCTACCTGTGAACGCTGGAACGCTGGAATTTACCACGATTGCACTACGCTGATTCAGAGCGAGTACCACGATTTACGTTGGATACCGGAGCTAATCCTCTTCACGGAGCTGCTTGGAAAATGACGGGGTTTCCAGCACCAGGAACTATTTGAATTTCAAATTCAAAAAACCTGCAACATTAAATTTGAGTTGGTGGCCGACAGACGTGGGGGTGGCGGGTGGGGAGGAGTAGAGGAGGGGTGCTCGCGAGAGGAATGGCGGATCTGGTGGGGTCCACTAACGGCTCATTTTGGTCTCCATCACCGTTCGGTCGTGGGCGTTTTCGTTCTCGCCGGAAGGAGGGGGTCACCGGAGCCCGACGATCGGGAGCTGTCACATCAACTCTCGATTCGTAGACACAAAGACTCCTCCGTTTTTATATAGCTTAACCTTATATTAGCACTTGTTTTTAGGCTTTCGTTATGGTGTTGACTGGCTGCAGGATTATTTCCCGCTTGTACGTATGTCATAGTTAAACATCACACCGAGTTACCTTCAATGGATTTCGTCAAACGAAATCACCTCGAATTTGATCATGAGCTCGTCAGAGATTTTCAACAAGAATTCGATGGTCACGAAACTTGATAGACGTTGTGATATTTAATATTTTAAGCAAGTAGTCAAATTTTAAAAATTTTATGGGGAAAATCTTATTACTTTTATCACTCATATTTTGATAATAAAAAACAAGGCTTTAAGAAAGGCTACAAGGTAGCGACTACCTGCCGTTTAGTTTAAATATAGTAATGTTGCAATGTGATGTTGGAAAATGTCTATGGATAGCTATTACGGCTATTACATGTTGCTTAATGTAATTATAGAGATGTTGCAATTTGAGTTTGAGGATGTATATGAAGATTTGTTTTGTAATAAAGTATAGTTAAATTAAATTAGAAATAATTGTTGCAATTTGAATTTGAACATGTCTATGAGGATTTTCTAAATGTTGCCATTTGAATTTAAGGATGTGTATGACGATTTTATTTGTAATAAAGTTGTCGCTTAGTTTAGTTTAAATATAGTTAAATTAAAGTAAAAAAAAAAAAAAAAAAATATGTTAGTATTAAGGTTTAGAATCTAATCCATTTAGGTTTTTTACTAATATTTTGTTAATCCAATTCCACCCAACTACAATAACAATGCAATATTGTCTACCATCTGAAAACTTTTACATTTTCCTAAAGTATATATATGAATATGAAAATTTATAATGCTAAAAATAAAAATATTATTATATGCTTCTTAATGTAATTATAGAAATGTGGCAATTTGAGTTTGAGCATGTTTATGAAGATTTGCTTTGTAATAAAGTATAGTTAAATTAAACTAGAAATAATTGTTGCAATATGAGTTTGAGCATGTCTATGAGGATTTTCTTTTTAATAAAGTTGCTACTTAATTTAGATTAAATATAATTAAAACAAAGTAAAAATTAAAAATTTATGCGCTATATAGTAGTAGCTTAAATCTATCTAAATTATAGTAAAACAACTTTTGTGTTGATGATGGTAACCAATTGACAATTACTAGGATGACCCATGAGCATATGCATTTGATGTGTAGATTAGATCTGCTACATATGCTTAGCTTATTTTTGGCATCAATATGAGTATGACAGAGTAAGCTACTACCTGCTGCTTAATGTAAATATAGAAATGTTGCAATTTGAGTTTCAACATGTTTATGAGGATTTGCTTTCTAATAAAGTTGTTGCTTAGTTTAGTTTAAATATAATTAAATTAAAGTAAAATTTAAGAATGTATGTTAGTGTTAAGGTTTACAATCTAATCAATTTAGGTTTTTTTGTAAATGGTAAATTGAGGTATTTTGTTAATCCATAAAATTACATGACATGATATATAGCAATTAAAATTGTTTAATATTTTGTATAATTATATATTTGATATATTTAATGTATATTCCAAAATTTAATTATGTAATTTAGTTAACCAATTTGAATTTTTAGATATTGAATAGATTTAATATTCTACTCACTAGGAATATGGTTTTTTAATTACATTCCTAAAATGGCTTTGGAATGTTTTGGATCCCAAAGCTCCAAATTGGGACCAAGCACTAAATTGGGCCATATAGGTTGATTCCTCCATTTTTTTCACCTAAACTGTACCAATATAGAAAACCATCACATACCCACACATTACATGGATACATTAGTATCTTATTATTATTATTATTCTTTATTAATAGTTAAACTTGATTAGTGATTAATTATTTCATTAATCATTAATGATTAATATTTGGTGACTTTTTACAATTAATTCAATATTAAATTAATTTTATTTTCTTGAATTTATTTTTATTTGATGGAATTAAAAATTTAGATATTGTTATTTTATTACTAAAATTATTTTATTATTTTATAATTATGCACCTTGACATGGTTTTCTCCTTGAATTAAATGTTGGATAGGAGGATAGAGTGAGTAGCTAGAGGAGAAAGATGGAGGTTGGTGATAATGGGGAAGTTGGAAACATCATGGGGTTTGGTGGCATTAAGTTCAGGGGAGGTATAAGTGTGGGAAAACATTTAGGAATAAGGGGACTCTTTAGGAGAACTTTGGTTGTATTTTTATGAGAGGTTGGGGGCAATAAATTAGAGGAGAGGTTTTGGGTTGGAACAAAGAGTGAGGGATTGATTTTGGTATTGGGTACCAAAGGGGTACTGTCACGAGGGATATAAGACACACTACAACTGGAGTTTGGGCTTGAGACTAGAGGGCTAGGTAGCCTATAAAGGTTCCTTGGGCTAGGAAGCTAGATCGTATATGACTTTCCTAATTAGTAGGGTGACATATTCAATTAGGCAGTCTTGAGAAGAGAACCAAACGAAGCCTTCATAACTAGGTATTATTATCTTTCTTGTTATGATTTAATTTAAATAAAATTTTCATGAAATGAAACATATTCATATGAATTAAGATTTCAAATATATTGTTTCTTTTATTTACATGTTGTAAAAGTTGATGGATTTTTATTATGGTTTTGAGACCTAACACTAATGAAAGAGAAAAAAACATTTACTAATAAATATCCATACTTGAGGAATAATAAATAAAGGAGGATGATAAACAATGTTCCTAGCTAAGAAACAAAGGTAGAGACAACACAATTTCAGCAAAATACAAATGCAAGGTGTTCTTGAAAATCAATTGCAAGGAGAATACAAACAATGATGAGGAACTGAATAAATAATTAATTTAAATAATATTTATCTTTGAAAGTATCACATAAATCAGAAAAATATAGTAATATCTCAATTTTATAGATTCTGATTCTCACACTGTATTTGAATAGTCAAATTGAGAGTACGATGAAAATTTTTAGTGAGTTGAAAGCATTAGAAGCTCAAGAATCATATAAAGTAGTTAAAGAGTCACAATTCTAGAAAGGCAAAGAGCCATACATGGAATAATAAATATAACCATTTCCTTAAAGCAAAAGGTTTTTTATTATTGTTTTTTAAGGTATCTTCTTATTCTAAGAAAGAGTTTTTTGTTTGAAAGATTGTTTATATTCTTACAAAGCCATATTTGGTTCTTGTAGTATTATCTCCTTTCCCAAATATCTCGGTGTTTATGGGCATGAGAATTTTAACTCATAGAGAATTTTTGTGTTATAAATGTTTATTTTCATTTATATTATGCTTGCCAACACTTGAAATGAAACAAGAAACTCCTTGGTAACTACTGACTATGCTATGTCACTTAGAATTTCATATTGTACATGTACTTTTAGTTGTAGTATGTTTTTCCTATTGCTATATGCCTAATCATGTTTGATTCTAACTTGGTTATTAATTTATTTTGTGATGGAGAAAAGTTGTAGTATGTTTTTCCTATTGCTATATGCCTAATCATGTGTCGTTCAAACATTGTCATTAACTTTCTTTTTATAGAGAAATGTTTTAACCAATCCAACCATTTCAATTTGGAAGGGAGTTAAGGGGGTCTAATTTGAATTATTTTTTATAATAATTGTGGACTATTCTCTTTTTTATCACTTAGATTTCTAAATCTGGCTCTTTTTCTTCTTTAATTAAGTTTTAAATACACTACATACTACATTTATTACATTTCCTTATTGCCAGAAATTATATATATATTCTTACATTTTAATAGGAAAAAATTAAAGTAGACATTATTGTCTAAACACATTTAACAACTTATTATTGTTATTATTATTATTATTATTTGCTTCTAAAACATTTAATTTTGGGCTTTTTTTTGGATTTTTTTTTATAAATATATAAAATTGAATTCTATATAGATTAGGTTAAATTAGATTACATAAAGTGCATTCAAAATCTTGTTATTTTAATAAGGAAAGGTTAAAATAGACACTATTGATTAAACCTCTTTAACATATGTTTTTTTTCTTCTAAAATATTCTATATGAGGAATTCCTTTCAACCATAAAGCAACTTTAATTGACTAAAATTATATTTATCTTTCTATACAACCATTTACCTGCACTAAACTTGGGTATATATTTCACAAGAACTAAATTTGGGTGGAAATAATTTGGTTCCTTCTTCTAAACAACCTAAAATAACCCTAGTTGAAAGAAAAAAAATAACCTTCATTATATTTCAAGTTAAAAAAATATAGATATATATACATTAAATATTTATTAAAAAAATTAAAAACCTTCTATACTTTATATAGATTAAAAAAAAACCTTTTAAATTAAAAAAATATATATCACATTCGAATTTTTTATAAAAAAAATATCATTCATTGATATGTTTTGGAATTATATATATATATATATATATATATATATATATATATATAGTTTCTCAATAAAAATAATAATAATTATTAAATTTAGAATTTTAAATGAGTTAAATATCATTCATTTATAATATAACAATTTTTAAAACCCTTCAATTATATAATCTCTAACATTAAAATATATAATTAAAAATATTTTCTAAATTTCTAATTAAATTTTAAATCATACTTATAAAAAAACACAAACTATTAACAATACACTTCCCTATTATAAACAAATTAATTCCCATTACATAGGCATAAATGCAACATTTTTATACATAATTATTTGATGAAAAAAAAAATGTTGCAAAAAAGCGTTGAGGAACAAATGCAACATTTGCTTCATAAGTATTTGATGGAAAAAACTAGTCCAAAATGGCATTGAGGGATGGAATAATATTTCTTTAGTACAGCCAGCCGTCAAATCATCGACATAATTTATTTGCTTCAAAACACCGATCAGCGAACCTCACAACAGGTGGCAGACCGTATGGGCGATCGGTGATAACCAGTGGAGTATTTTGTGGTCACTGCCTTTGTCCGTCACTGCTGTATATTATTTGGGAGTATTTTCAGTCGGAGAGAATGCTGAGGTTTGCAAACAATTTTCTTGCAGAGTTTATTGCGTATTGGGTAAGGTATCTCGTTTGAGTGTATGTTTTTTCCTCTTTATTTCAGCCTGATTGAACTGTTTTATGAAGACCAAACCCGATCCTTTTATTGCAGTGGAGTTGATTGTATTCATCGCATCCATTCCTAATTGGAAATCATAACTTTTACGATTGGCCCATTTGTTTTTTATGTCACGGACCCGATTCGTGTTATTTAGCGGAGTTAAAATTTAGTTTTTGGGTCCGATCCTCAAATCAGAATCGAAGATTTTATATGGCTCCTTTGTTTTGTGTTTCAAGTCCGAACCTCGATGTTTTTATTGGCCGGAGTTAAGAATTGGTCATCACGTCCGATCCTCAATCAGAGATGGGAGTTTTCTTTTGAACCATTTGTTTTGATTAAAGTCGTGGACTCGATACTTTATAGATTTGATTTAAATCACGCGTTCAAAGAAGGCTGCCAAGAACTACTTAGTAGACAGAGCATTAACTATACAACTTCACTTATCAGTTAATGCTAACTATACAAAATTCCACAGAGTGGTTAATGCTTTCATATAGAGGTTAATTCTTTAACACAACTTCACATAGCAATTAAGTACGCTTTGTTGCAGGGTGGCTATTCCAACTATCCAGTATCAATATATTTTCATGGAGTCCAATCAGTTACCCTAAAGTAGCAAAGCTAAGGAAATGGGATAACATTCACGATGAATAAACATTTTATTGCTTATTGCTTCACCAACAGGATTTTGTGAGAAGTTACAATTCAAATACGCCGGTGAGGTTGCATTTATCACTTAAACAAATGTGATAGCCAAATGTATGTTCACGGAAATCTGGCAGTAAAGGAAGGAACATGTTTAATAACAGGCACGTCATCTATCTATGGAGTGAGGAAACATTTGAACCATTGGACAGAAGCTTTGGGATGTCTGGTGAGGTTGTGTCTGTAGTCAACAAAATAGAGGCCAAATCTGGATGTGTACCCCGCTGCCCATTCCCAATTGTCCAATAGAGACCACACAAAATAACCTCCAACGTCACACCCATCCTCCCTGGACCATCATTAAAAGTAAATACCACTTATTAGTTACGTTTCAATTACCGATTAATCATATAAGTACTTAATTTGGAATATTTTACTTGATGGCGGCAGAAATATTGGAGAGATAATCTGCGTGATATTTTATTTTTTTCTGATCATTCAATGCCTTTTTCAGGGGAATCAAAATATTGTTGGGAGTCCGTTCCTAATTAGCAATCGAAACTTTTATGATTGGCCCGTTTCTTTGTTATGTCATGGACCTGATCCGTGTTATCTAGCGGAGTTAAACTTTAGTTTTCGGTTCCGATCCTCAAATCGGAATCTAAGATTTTATATGGCTTCTTTTTTTTTGTGTTGCAAGTCCAGACCCAATGTTTTTATAGACCGAAGTTAAGACCGAAGTTAAGAATTGGTCATCGCGTCTAATCCTCAATCGAAGATCGGAGTTTTCATTTGAACCATTTGTTTTGATTAAAGTTGTCGACCCGATACTTTATAGATTTGATTTAAATCGCGCGTTGAATTGCCACCGCCGAAAGTCGATGTGTGGATATTGACCGAGCGAATGGTAAATGAAACCTTGAAGTGGTTTGAGAAACCAAATGGTGGTATTCGCGCAATGATAAAGTTGTCAACAGTATTAAGAAAAATCACGCGATAGACTCCGATTGATGACACGTGGCTATCGATGGTATTTAGATACTAGCTATTTCACATTACTTTGGCGAGCTTTGGTGTGGAAGTAAATTGAACGTGATATTCGTCTGATTCCAGCCATCGGAAATCCAACGGTAGCTGCATTTGAAGCTGCGTGAAGATTAAGGTCACGTAAGTTAAAATCATTGTGGGCTCGAACATTTATATATGTTGGTGTTTGGATTTTTAAACCAAAGTTCCAGTTATGTTATGGCCAAATATCGTTGTAATGATAACCTGATTCGAATATGTATGAAATTTGTGGAGCATCAACTTGTGTGCAGTTCATCCAATGGCAGAATTGATTTGCGAATCACATTGTAATGTGAGTTTTTAAAAAAATATATGGACCATTATTGTTTGGGTTAGAATGAAAAGTTCGAATGTTTATTCGAATAGCATAAGAAGGATTTTATGATTAAGACCAAGTATGGTATGAAAAGGGATCTCGGTTGGAAATAAGCAAAAGGAGGAATCCTTTGATAAAGTGCATTTCAATTATGGTTTTATAACCATATATTAAATATGAAGTAATCTTCATGATAGAGATTTGTGAGATAAAAGCTTATGCATGAGTTAATTTAAATCTGGTTATGTCATGGTTTTATACCATGTGTTTAAAAGGTGAATGAATCTTCTTTGAAGATTAATTTTTAAGCTTCCACAAAATTTTGTGAAATAGCCATCATGCTTGCATTATTTTTCAGACAGAATGTATTTATAAATATGACAGGATAGATGTATTTATAAATACGACAGGGCAGATGTAGAAATGACGGCATTGTAGGACGAGCGCCAATAACAAGTGAATAATTTCAACCAATAAGAAGCAAGGAAAATTAATTTTAAACAATAAACAATAGAAATTGGCACTAATATCTATGCATTTTGCAATAACATGTTGAAACTATCCACCAATCAGATGCAAGAAAAATAAATTAAAAAATAAATTAAAAATTTATTAAAACTTAACTATAGCCAAACTATACAAAATTTCAAGAGATATGTCTAATCAAAGAGAATTAATGTCACTATCAAGCAAAACTTGATGTGTAGTATCGTGGAAGGTACAATAAATGATGAAGTTTTATCATTTAATTCATGATAAATCTAATTAAGAAAGTAAATAAAATGAAAAAATAAAAAACTTGCAAAATAAACATGTTTGTTTTTGCAATTAACATAATCATATTTACTAATGTGATTGATGCATATATTCACCACCCATTATATTAATAATTATTAGATATATTTCATTAAAAACTAATATTGTGATTATTAATAACTATATAAATAATAATAAACCTATTATTTTATATTTATATAATTATATTTATTATATTAACATTATTCTGTATATTAATATAATATTAGTTATTACATAAAATTTTCATTATATGCTAATAGTTATATTTACAAGTAAAATATAATTCACATATAACATAATAAAATTTATATGAAAATTTAAAATAAAATACCATATCTATTAAAACTTAAATGTAAAAATTAGTGTTATGGTTACATATGATTCAAAAAAATAAAACTTAATATTAGAACTTAAAATTTTATGTTAAAAACTAATATTGTATTATTATAAACTGAATTAGTTGTGATTGATGGACAATATAGTTGTATAACATATTTGTTTGGGACTTGGCTAAAGTTTATTGCATATAATTTCCCTAGCTCATCTCTTACTTTATGCATACCTTATTTACGAAGAGCAGTAAAAGGGTTTATGCTATGTTTACATTGATGAATTTCTTATTGTATATCATTAACACCTCATTTTCTAAACTTCTTGAATGACGATATTTCATCTTAGGACCATTGTTGGAGTAGAGAATACTTCAACCAAGTACCTCACCTTATGGGTCACCTTTACCATAGTGCCTAGGAATACATAAACCAAAAAAACACTTTAACACATATTCCTTTGATAAATGTGATAATATATTTTTTAAATTGAAAGGGTGATTGAGTGCTTTAAGGTGTTTATATATTCTCATAGTAACCCATTAATGTTCATGTATTTTTATTTCTGTCACACAAATTAATGTTCATTTCTTTTGAGTAGCCATTGAGGATGTTCTTGTCCTTTTAATGTTATGATGTAAATTAATGTTCATTTATTTTCAATGATATGAGGTAAAGATTAAAATTCCACATTGAGGTTTATGTTGGATTATTTAAATTATGTAATTAGTTTTTTTGGTTGAAATTTTTGAAAAATGAAAAATTTATGATTACTCAAGAGGAAAAATGATGAAATTATTTGTGTTTTTCAAGAGATTTTGTAGGTTAGATAATTAAATACCTATTTTATACCATATATATGAGTTGTTATTCTTTGTGGTTTTGATGTAATCTCTTTTTTCCCATTGAAAATCTGTTTTTTGGTACTTCCATACTAATGGTTCTTAGAGAAGAAAGGGCTATACTAATGGAACATCTCATTTTCTAAACTTCTTGAATGATGATATTTCATCTTAATACCAAAGAACTGATACTTATCTAAAAATGATATTAGCATATGTAGTTGTAACCAAATTATTTAAATGAATAGCCCAATCTTGTTTTTCACTCTCCGTAGTTGTAGCTATCTTGCATGATTCATATGAGAGCATTTCCTCCATACTACTATTTCCTATGTTATTGCTTTAGAGGGTTTCATTTACAACATATGGTGCAATTGCTAGTTAAAATTTGTATTAAAAAATGAAGTAATATATATATATATATATATTTAATAAGAGACTATACTACTCTTTTCTATGTTACTTTTTTAGAGTGTTTCATTTGCAATATATAATATAATTTCTAATTAAAATTTGTATTAAAAAAATAAAATAATATATATATTAATTGTTATTTTTAATAGGAAACTGAATTTCTACACTAACATGATTTATCTTTGGAATTTTTAGAAATACAATTATTTTTTATTTTTTTAATTACTACTACTTTTACACTCATAAAAAGGATTTGTAATTATTGATTTCACTTTATTACATTTATTGAAGGAAAAAAAATTTCTCAAATTTTTTTCACTTGAATTGTAGATGTAAGTCTATTAAATTGACTTAACCTTTCAAGTTGTACTCTATATCTGAACTTAAGTGTATAATAAATTCCCTTTTTTGTTTGTGTGGAGTACTAGTATTTTTTATTTCTTTTTTTAATTTAACTCATGAGTTCATATATATATATATATATATACTTATTATTTTTTTTAAAGAAGTTTATATCAATATTTATTATTTGAAATTTCAATTTTTACTATATATATCATTTAAAATTTTGAATTATTTTATTTAAGTTGTAAAAAATCATAATATTGGTTTAAGTTTTTAAATTTATTTTTAATTATTGTTTTGAGATAACAATTGTTTTCAGGTTTTCTAAAGAAGCATAGGGAGAGAGAGCAAGAGCAAGGGGTGAGCCACACGGTAAATTAGAGGTGGAAAGTGGGGTATAAAAAGAAATAAATTGGTAATGAGGGAATGAGGGTTTTGTGGAAGGGGGGAGAGAGAGTGAGAGAGATAGGGGTCTTAGTGCTGCAACCATGGGACAATAACAATGTTGTGAGGAAAAGCTAGCTCTAACGAGTTCTCGACACCCATTCAATATGACGGTTGGTTCCTTTGTGTGCTACCCAAAACCTTCCTTCCTAAGAGATGACATCATGTTGTTGTCATGAGGACACCTCATGCCTCTATAGTGGTGATAAGTGTCACCATGAAATGGCCTACTTTAGGTACCTGAAAACTTGAAATATTCATGACATATGTCCACCTCTCGTTGGCCATGTGTTGACATCATCATCAACTATTCACATGCTACCATGTAGCCCGCCTATTTCATCTCGACGCTTAACTTTTAAATTTCAAGATGGATCTTGTATGATGAGTTATCACTAGGCTCCACCTTTGACCAACTATATGTTTCCTTGTGTCTTCTTTCATAGGAGAAAAAAAGGGTCCCAAGGCCATTTTTTCGCTCCTTTTCCTTTCTAAGAACTTTTGGGTCTTCACCATTTCTCGCACATTACACTACCTCACCATGTTGCCCGGGTCGTATCCTTTGTTCGCCATTTCCAACCCTTTCAGTCTTAGTTGTATATTCGGGACCTCCTGATTTAAGTCTTGAACCAATTATTAAGCATATCGTTGTATTTGTCAGGGCAAATCCACCTAGGTCACTTCATCCCGCTCGTTCCTTTAAGCACTCCTTGAGATTTTTCTGAGGTACAACCATCGGGCTTCTTCAGTCCAGTACAATTGTTATGTGGGCTCCGCCTTGGGTGAATCAATATACTTTCTGTTATAGCATCTTTTTATCCAATTCTTCTCTACACTTTGGATAAAGACTCTTCCAAAGACTCCCTTGTGTTTTTCTATGCACCAAACTTAACTATGTGCCAAAAGGGTCTCCAACCACTCTAGCTCTACCACTTTGACTTTGGCATCCTCAACTTTGACTGTCTCTAACTCTCAATCTAAGAGGTCATTTTGAGTCTTTGACATACCACTGGAAATATCTTTCAAAGCTCTATACCTCTAGGTGGGTTCCAACTACATTTGAATTTATATTCTACACTAGAAATTCCTTCAAAGTGTCTACACCAGTACTCACCTTGGAGTCACCTTGTCCTTTTTCATCAATCAAAAAATAATCAATGATTTTCCTTTTCCATAAATGAAAACATATTTCTAACATGGGGAAGGGAGGGAGAGGAATAGTATGGTAGAGGGAGAGGGTTTTGGGAGATAAAGGGGAAGAGAGGAAGTGATAAGGAGGAAAATATTGGGAGAGATATAGGGGGCAAGAGAGAGAGATATGGAGAGACGGGTAGATAGGTAGAGAGAGAGGGAGGATTAAATGAAGAGAAAGAGAGAGAGAGAGATACATAGAAGGGGGGAGAAGGAAACATTTAAAGAGGGCGAGGAGGTCTAAGAAGAGAGAGAGAGATGGGGTGGGTAGAGATGAAGTGAGGGATAGATCAAGGTTTATAGAAAAGGTAGGGGGATAGAGAAGGGTAATCATGGTGGAGAGAGAAGAGTTAGGGATCCAAAGAAGAGATGGGTGATAATGGTGGAGAGAGAGAGAGGGTGGTGGCATATGGGTAAGGAGAGGGAGAGACTAAGTGATGGGGTATGGATAAGACAGTAAGTGAGAGCGTGGAGGGTTGAGAGAGATAAGGGGAAGTGGGAGAGGCAAGAGAGAGGGTGTGTGGGTATGAGAGAGAGAGAGAGAGAGAGAGAGAGAGAGAGAGAGAGAAAGGAATGGGGGGTGGGAGAGAGAGAGGGGGGGAGAGAGAATGAGTGAGAGTGATAGAGGGGTGTATAGGGAGTGAGAGATAGGTAGGAAGAGGGTGCCTAAGAGAGGGATAAAGAGAGAGAGAGAGAGAAAGAGAGAGGGAGTGATAGGGGGAGTGAGAGGGGTAAGAGTGCGTCAGAGAGAGATAGAGAGTGAGGGAGTGAGAGAGAGAGAGAGAGTGAGGGTGGGAGATATATATATATATATATATATATATATATATATATATATTTGGGGGAGGGATAGGAATAGGGAGGGAGAGAGATATGGAAAGAGGGGGAGGAGCCAGAGGGAGAGAGAGGGAGGAGAGAGAAAATAGCTAGAGGGAGGGAGGAGGGGCAGAGGGAGAAAGCAAGCAAGTGGGAGTGAGAGAGAGAGAGGGACACAGAGAATAAGAGAGAGTGTGTGTGAGAGAGAGAGGAGGATGTTGGGAAAGGAGGAGGTGTGAGAGTAGATATAGAGGGAGAGAGAAAAAATGAGTGAGGGTGTAGATAGAGTGAGATGGAAAGAGGAGGATATCTAGGAAGGGAGAGAGTAACAATGCGGGGGGGAGAGAGAGAGTCAGTCATTGTAGACAATGGAGAATCGAGGAAGTGAGAATGAGGGATAGAATGCAAGAGAGGAAGGGGAAGAGAGAGAGAGAGAGATAGATGGTGCAATGAAGAGAGAGAGAGAGAGAGGGAGATGAAACTTTAGAGGAGGGGAGGTGGAGATGGGGAGAGGGAGAGAAGGTGTAGCGTAGAGATGAAGAGAGGGATAAATTAGGGTTAATAAAAAAGGTGCATGGGGAGAAAAGAGATACTAAGAGCAGGAGAGATATTGCAGAGATTGTGCCACATCCACTTGATCTATTATTATGTGGTGGAGAACGGGGGATTGGGGCATCTTTTCGACCTCCTTGCAAGGGATTTCCAAGGGCGAGAGGATTGACGAGGTGTTGTAGGGCTGACCTTATTCTTAGACTTACATTTACAATGCAAGAGGACATGGGCCACACCCTCCTCCAAAGACAAGGAGGCCATAAGTTGATTGAAATCAAGCTAAGAGTGAAGTCCTAATGAAATACTAGAGTGGGTTTTGGAAATACATGCAAGCCCTAGATCATCAGATTTGCATAGAATTATTTCAGGGGATCTCCACCATATTAGTATTAACTCTTATTATTTGATTTGATTAATTAATTTATCCCCTATATGATGCAAAAAAACTGCATAATTACACAATACACATGGACTTGTGGGTTACGGGCCGACATAAAGTTTCCCACCGTGCACAATTCATCGCAATACTGGAGCTCGGGACGAGTGTAATATCAAGCCCAAGTGTGATGCCAATCATCGCTTGACACGTAGCTCTCATCTTAACATCGGGATCACAATAACAAAGCTCTTCGCAATTTTGGCTCTTAAGCAACATACATCGCAACTTGCAAATTTTACGATTTCGCATGTCATAACTTATAACAAATAACTTTAACAATAAACAATAAATATGCCGATGCAAACTGTCGATGACGATATTGCATCACAACATCTCAACTTCCATTTCTTATCGCGATTTCGCATTGCAGTGCCAAATCCATATGGTTCCTCATCTCAAAGGCATAGCTCTTTCCACCAAATACGATATTGTGATATAATCTAGATTTTCCATTTCCCGCTCTAGATCTGTGATAAGATCTCGTCTATCCATTCCACTGCACACTACTATCTATCGCTATAATCACGTCTCATATTCTCAATGCATATATATATATATATATATATATATATATATATATATATATATATATATATATATATATATATATATATATATATATATATAATGGGGTTTACGCACACAATTCACGCAATCACACAGGATTTATACACCATGGTTAAAATAGGTCATAATAAATACAGAGTTCCCAATCTTCATTGGAATCGAATTCGATTACAGTACTATGGTCTCTATGGGCCCGAACATACACTCGCCCTGGTATTACATTGAATTGGGCTCTCTCTTCTAAGTACTCATAGCTACAATTTATATTACCTCAATAAAATTTAAGAATCATATCTTTTGAGATATGATCTATTTTAAGATATCTCACATCCCTCAAAATCTGCGTAAGATAACAAATTACAAACCTACTTAAAAAATAGAATAATACAATATGGATCGGATCAAGTGAGATCCGATCAAAACCTAACTTCAGTTACAATATCTTAAAATAATAATTTCACTAATAAACAATTAACAAACTCAAATGATCGTATTTACTCGTTCTCATGCCACGCTTGCGTTCTGGAAGGTTCACGAATTTAAATTTTGACTTGGGGTTGTTGTACTCTTACATCACTATATATTACATTTATTATGGCATTGTAACTAACAATAATTAATTAATTTGTTTTTAGGATAGTAGTACATTATAGATTTTACATTTTATTTTTACGTGAGTTGCAGAAGCACCAATTTTATTTTTCAGTGCCTTTAAGAATTCAGTGATATTCTTTTTTTGTTCGGTGATCCTCTGTTGTTGTGGTGGTTGTTATCTTCTGTCTTTTTTTTTTTTAAGTACTCTTTAATATGTCTACACAAATTCAAAATTTCCATCCACAATAAAAATAAAAATAGCAAAGAGTAGGTAAGGTTACTTAGTAAAGACATAGAAAGTAACCCCTTTCCAACAATTTTATTATTTAAACTCATAATTCATGTACAGTGTTGGAGTTCATTTTTTTATCTCCCATTCTCTGCCATTTTCTGCATAGATGAGCAATGTTCATGTTACTTATTTATTTTGTGGAGCTCCACCTTATTTGGAAACTTCCCTTGCCATAGTATGGCCTTGTTCCACATCAAACTTGGTTAGTTGTTCACTATAGTTCTAGACACTTTACTTGAATTTTTCCTTTTTATTGTCATTGTTAATTCTAGTGCTTCAATTGAGGTGAAAAAATTTGTGACTGATGAAGGTGTGTGACCCCTAACGCCTAAGTCGCTTTTCTAGTGAGAATAAACCGTTTCTTATAGGGCAATTCCACATTCCACTGAAATGCGTACGGAAGTGGCTCGACCATTTTCTTTTTTTCCAGCAAGAAAAATACTTATGGTTTATATAATGTACCAGGGCATATGACTTTTTATGTATCAAGTACTTACAACGGTTCCAAATACCTTTTCATTTTTAAATACAAATTCAAAAACTAGTTCTTTAAGTGGATCTATTCCTTTTAATTTTAAAGACAGAGGATCTTCTTTCCTTTGTTCTTTCCAAAAAAACAAAAAGCTATAAAAAAAAATCATATTTACTATCCCTCCACGGTCCATTTCATTTGGACTTCTGCAATCTTGTAGATTTTCTTTCCTTCCTGCTCCAAAATGAAGTATACATATTGAGTCTTAAATAAAATTTACCTTACGTACTGCACCAGGGCCAAAAGTGTTATATAACTCATAGTGCATTTCACCAAAACTTCCCTTCAAACCTCTTTTGGACAATCTGTTCGCTTCGTTGTTTTTTTCTTTGTATACATGGAAGAACGTTATAGAGGTGAAAGTCCGCTTCAATGCATGTATACGCTCCAACCAATGTGCAAGATATCTTGGATTTAATTGGGTTCCCTTATTCATGTGTTCAGTAATGACTTTTGAGTCTCCAAAAACCCAAAGCTCCTCCAAATATATTAGTTCCTCTTCCCCCAGTCCAATATATTTTGTAATGACAGTTTGGAGAGATCATGAGTTAGGCACCACACCCACAACTCTGACTTTTTCATGCGCCATCAAAGATACTGGTTGTATAATGTATTTCAAAGGGTTGTAATCTCTTCGGTGCATCACAGGGAGGCTTTTTCTTTAACTTCAGCTTTTCCATTGAGTTATAGATTTGTAGGCCTATATTTTGAGGTGTGCATGGCTGCCCTTCAAAAATCTTCCAATTCCTTCCACACCATATATGCCAATGAAATAGAAATGGAATGAATCTTAATTGTTTCCCCCTCTGAAACCACCACCTAATACAGTCGACAGTGGAATTGTATTGTGGGGTCGGTAGCTTAAGAAATGTGCACAAAATGTTAAGTGTATCGCGTGCAAATATACCGCTATAAAAAAGGTGATTTTTATCTTCATCATGCTCCCCACATAAGGTGCATATACCTGGACCCTGCCACCTTTTCCTTTGTAGGTTTCTCCGAGTCATACTTTTGTCCTTCCAAACTAACCATATGAAAATAATCATTTTTACCTGTAGCTTAGCTTTCTGCATGACCTTGAACTATCAGTCATGTTCGTGTCCCAGATTTTTATTCATTAGTGTTGTATAAGCCTGCTTTGTATTAATCTGCTCCTCCATTGTTGTCCCTTCCCAAGTAATTATGTCTCCCCCTGCACCCTTTCTTAGTCCCAAGCATTTTATAGAGTTTATATAATTTTCCCATTCCTTCTTTCTTATTTCTTCTAGTCCCAATTCCTTGTGTGTCTTCCACCTTGGGACATCATTTTCCCATTCCTTAATTATCTAGCCCATGTAGAAAATACCTCTTTGATTAATTTGTTCAAAGGACTCTCTGCTAATATTTTTGGTCCGACCAAGGCCAAGTCGTTGCTGACTACTGCTATGGATCTTGTTTCCGTTTCCAAAGAACCATTTTAGATTTTCTGTAAATTTAGGCCAGCACGTACTAAAACATTTCCAAATATTTGATCTAACCTTAACGTCAACCCACCCTGAGATGAGGATTCCCTCAATATCCTTCTATCCAAGGTATTTTTGTCTTATGATCTCTTTCCATAATCCGTCTGAGGTTAAACATCTCCAAATTGATTTAAATATTAGGGACTTGCTAAAAGTTTCAATCTCCAGTATGCCCCATCAGCCCTTTTCTTTTGGCTTTGTGATACTCTCCATTCGTGCCAGATGAATGGTTTTACACTCTTTTCCCCCATTCCAGATGAATCTTGCAATCACTTTTTTAATCTCAGACAATGTCTTGTTTGGAATTAAGTAGAGATGAGCTCAATAGACAATGTATTGTTGTAAAACCGCTTGAGTCAAAATGAGTCTTTCCCCCCTCGATAACCATCTTGAAGACCAACTGTAAATATTTCTCTGGAATTTAGAGGTTAACCATTTCCAATCTTCCTCCGTATATTTTGCTGGCTTCATTCGAAAACCCAAATAAGTCAAGCCCTCTCTGAGTTGTGCAATGCTAAAATTAAAATAGGCCCCCAAATAGTTAAAAACCTCTACATCACCTTCAGCATAGTAAATACATGATTTACCTATACTTATCAGAATTCTGGATGCTTTGCAAAAACAATTAAGAATGTTATTGAGCACCTCCCAACTACCTCTCTGCATAGAGCCAAAAATCAGGACATCGTCTACAAATTGACTGTGTGAGCCCACCTTCTATGGGTAGACTTCAACACCCCTGAACCTCCCCAGGTCTGTTGCTCGTTGAATCTTTATACTTGATGCATCCATAATAAAAATAAAGGGGAGGGGTGATAGGGCACAACCCTGTCTCAAACCTCGTCCTGGATTAAAAAAAACTTGATGCAAAGCCATTGAAAACAACAACCATTGATGTGTGGGTTATGTATCCCATAATCCATGCCACACCCTCGCTATGAAGTCCAATTTTAAGCAAAACTAGTCTTAAGAAGACCCAATCAACTCTATCATAGGCCTTATTTAGATAAATTTTTATAATAGCAATGTTCAACTTCTTTGCCTGTATGGTGTGTACAACTTCTTGAGTGATAGCCACTGCATCATGGATACTTTTATCCTTTAGAAATATAGCCTGTTCCGACATGATGTGCTTTGACAGGACCCCCTTCATTCTCTCCGCTATAATTTTTGAATTAATCTTGTATACAGTGTTGCATAAGGATTTAGGTCTATAGTCATCAAATGTAATCTTCCCATTCTTTTTTGGAATCAAGGCTAGGAAAGTCGAGTTAATTTCCCCATGAATCCTCCTTGTTTTCCTGACCTCTTCCACCATCTCGGTGATCTCCATAATAAAATCCTCGTAAAAGTGAAGAAAGAATTCTAGGAAGCATCCATCAGGACCCAGACTCTTATCCACTGCAAATGACTTCAGCACGTGCTTTATCTCCTATGAGCTTACCTTCTTTTTCATCTTTAACAGATCCTCCTCAGTGAACATAAGAGGATATTCCTCTATAAAATCCATCTTCATAGCTATATCCATGGCCTCCTGTTTCTCATATAGTTTCTGAAAGAATCCACCGCATCCATTTTTGTGCTCTTCGTTCTACATATAGAATCTCCATATACCTCAATTTTCCATATTGCATTTGCACTCCTTCTACCAGAAGCAACGTTATGGAAAAATTTCATATTTTTATCACCACTTTTGAGCCGTGTGGCTCTACTCTTAAGTCTCCAGGACTGCTCGTCAATGAGTAAGTGAGACCTGTATTACTCTTCTAAAGATTTTAATTTTTCCCAAAATTCTGGTGATTGTATACCCTCCTCCACTTCCTTTAAAATTAGTGACTTTTCCATCCTAATGGCTCTGATCCTGTCCTTCTTTTTTTCTTTCTACCCCTTTTCCCAAATTCTCACCACTTTCTTCAAACCTCTCAAAATGTTTGTTAAATAGATCATCGCAGATGTGCCTTCCATCCTCTTATGTTTCTTCAAATAATCCTTGATCAAAACATTAAAAGATTCATTTTCCAACCAAGTTGTGTTCAATTTGAAAGGACATCCTCCTTTCCTTTCTTCAAACTCCCATAAGATAGAGATCGGGCTGTGGTCCGATACACTGAGATCCTCCGCTTGAACCTGTATATTTTCCATTTTTGTTATTAGATCATTGTTTATGACCAACCTGTCAATCCTTTTCCTTATAAATTCTCTCCCTTTCCTACCATTTAACCACGTCGGGCTATTTTCAATTAAAGGTAAGTCACTTAAAACAACATTTATAAAGATCTCTTTGATGACATCTGCAAGTGGATCAGTTCTGCCCTTCTCCCCCCATATTTCATAATCATAAAGGGTACAATTGAAATCACCTCTAATGAAAATATTTTGGAGAAAGAGGATACCACTGTCCTCCATCCTCTTCCAGAATGCTAATCTATCCAAATAAGGTGCATAAACATTAATGAGATGAATCCTATGTGAAAAGCCTCAAAAGAAGCTCGTAAGAAGGATTCCTCCAAAGATGCTGGAAGCCCTCATGGATGCCCATCTGGGATCAGATAAAGCCACCAGCACTCCAGAACGATCCTCGGCACCTTTTGCAACCATATGCCACTCTGGTAGCATTGCACGAAAGTATGAAATAGAGCAGTCAATAGGCTTCATAGTCTCCTGGATAAAAATAATAGAAGGCTTGCTTTAAAAAAAAAAAATTGACAAAAAAAAACTTGTCCCGACCCCCCAGGCCCCGCAGATATAAGGAAATAAGATTCATAATGGGTCCGTAGTCGATGGGGTCAATGCTCTTAGGACCCGCCCAGTAGCTTGGGATACCAGAACATCCCTATAATTACCATCTAGAATTATGTCATGAATGACAGAGATCTGTGCAAGCTTTTTCTTTCTCGTAGGCCTATCTTTTCCCCTTCTAATCGTGACATTTGATCTTGAGGAGGTCTGATTACGATGGTAGGAGACGACAACCTACTAGTATCCACCGTCAATGGTTCCTGAATAGAATCATGTCCCAGCATCAACAACTCGAGATCACTCCCAATGGAGTTTTTCGGGGATAACGAGGCCTCAGTAACCACAGGAGGGGAAATAAGAACATGGGATAGAGGATTAGACTGGGAGCTTATCATCGTAGTCATATTGATGGGAGACAACTGTGAGGGAGAATCCCCAATGTTAGTCAAGGGATGTACCAATGTTTTATCCTTGTTGCGAGTCCCACGCCTAACCTAGTTAGGTCTCTTACCCAAAGGAATAAAAGACGTGATACCCTCACGAAGACTCCCCATCCTCGAGGAAAAGGGGGAAGATGACAGAGAAACCCCATGTGCATGAGACAAAACTGGAGATGTTTTAACAATACCACAGTCAGCAGAAATAGTGGGGTTGAGTACAGGAAACTTACCCGGTTGCATAGCAAAACCATCGACTCAAGACGTTTCAGGGTGACTGTTTCTCGAAATCGGATGTATTGTTTTTGTGTCGTCCAGGTTTCTCGCCCCTTTTGCATGTTCCCGCCACCGTGAGCAATTCTTCATCAAATGGCCAGTCACATGGCAGAGATGACACCGAAATGGCATCTGCCAATAATCGATGGCTTGTCTATAAATCACCCCATCTTAGGCAAGGTCAATTTGAGCCAGCAGCCCTCCTACAAATGGGGCCTCCACCAGAACCCATTCAGTGTGTTTGTCAAATGTTCCGAAAAATTTAGGGTCCACGTACCGGCACTTGCCTAAGCTATCACCTATCGTCAACATAACCTTTGTGCTCCATAATTGCAGAGGGAGCCCGTATAACTTGACCCACATCATTTGATTTACGAGAGCATTCAAGCGGGGACGAAACCCTGCATCCCATCGATGCAACGCCAGAAAGCATCGGCCACTAACCCAACACTAACCCAAGTCCTGCCCAACACTTCCGCTACATCCTCATCCTTAATGAGATGGAAGCAATACCACCCTTACTCCAATTTTCTTACTCTCGGCGTATACCCCAGAATTTTCCCAGGCTCCTAGCAACCACTCCATTAAATCACCCTTCACGTAACTTTCAAATTTCCACCTCCCAAATAGTGCTCGGTTTGTTAAGCTTTCGATGCATTCCCACATGACATCGCATCCAAAACTAAGAAGTCGACATTCTTCTCCTTGTTTAAAAGGCTTTTTTGCACCGCCCTGATTGGTCTTCGATGAACAAAGTTTCGTTAAGTATCGCCCCCTTGATAGTGCAGTGTGCTGATCCAAAGTTTCATTGCACATATTAACAATAGAAGAAACTACCAATGGAGGAGCCTCTACATTACAATCCCACACAAACTCACCACTCTCCGCCACCCCAATCGCACGTAGGAACGACACGTTGGTTATGTCCTTATCACATTTGGTAATAAACTACTCTAGTTCCCCATCTCCAAAGCTACAATAATTTAAGACTCATTCCCATAAGTCTTCGTCAGTTTCATTAGCCCCAGGAGATGCCGTATCAGCCCAGGTACAATCCCCGTGACAACCAACGAAAACCCAGATAAAAGATGGCTTATCTAATGGCCACCTGTGCACCAATCGCCGTCCACGAGCCGATGTAAGGACAGAATCCCACCTAACCTAAGCGAATAAAAAGAATAAAAAACAACTACCCCGTCCAGAAAATTAAACCACGGATGTGCGAAGTTCACATCCTTCCCATCATGGGACAGTCTACGGTACCCGAGGTGATAATGGAACCACCGTAGCGCTGGAGAAAGTCAGGGCCCGCCCCGACCGGAAAATTTGAATTAACCGCGGCTTCCGCGACAGTAGAGAACCATTGCATCGGAAAAACCAGTAGGTTCAGTAAAACCCCACCTCCATTGCTGAGAGCAGCGGTAAATCTCTCACCCACCCAATAAAAGCCGAGAAAACTCGGAAACACAAACCCCCAACACCTTAAAGCACCATCCTCATCGACCAAATTCACCCCGTATAAATTGAGAAGAACCAGCAACCAGGAATTTGGTAAAGTGATTCTCCGGCGTCAACGGAGAAACAGGAACATTTTTAACTATAACTCACAGCCTTAAAAAACACTCCAGAACGGTTCACCTCCCCCATCACAAACCATTTCTAATACCTCACACAAAAACTACACGAAATGTATCATTACCTTCAACTCAACAGCCGGAGGAACTTTGCCCAGAGAACATCAAAATGTAGAAAAGGAGGAGATAGGTTCTTCTCCTGCAGGAACCTATGCTATGGCCCTGTGACCCTGTGATCCATGTGACCCTGAAAAACCCTCAAGAACTGTTCTACGAGTACTATGGTGCGCTTCCATCAAACTGTTATCGGGCCCGAAATAAACTCGTATGGTTTACATTTCTGCGGGACTCCATTCTATAGAAACCTCATCATAGATGTTTATATATCCAACACAGATGATCCAAAGAGATTAATGAAGATAGGCCCGGGAAGAGATTAATGAAGATAGGCAGAGAGTCTGGTTTCAGTTTCTATGTATGGCGTAAATATCGAATATCCACATTTGAACGAGGTTCGACCATTTTCTGTAAGGCGAGCATTAAGGAAATGAAAATGGAGGCAGATAGAAATTCCCGAAATTTTTAGCCGCGCTGTGTTTCTTAAATCCTCCTTTCTTTCTCACAATTCTAACAATATTACCGCTTTCTGCGAAACTCTTTGTCGGGCTGTGTTTCGACTTAATCCTCCTCTGTTTCATTCCACCCTGATTAACTGCTCTGTTACATATTTTCACGTATGAATGTTTCGTAATTTCTCTGTGGATTATCTGCTGGATTACATATTTTCACGTGTACGAATGTTTCGTGATTTCTCTGTGGAGTTATGTTGTTGTGGTGGAAATATTGATACGGGAGTTGCTCATTATCAACCCTTGATTCATAAGTGAGCTATTCACTATCAACGCGCTGGTGATAAGTTAGATATTCATTATCAACGCGTCACTTATTCGGAAGATACGCGGCCAGATATGCCCAATGTTTCCGCGTATATGCTATCTTTGCCTAACGCGAACCATTTCCTACAGGTATCTCCGGGAATACGCGAGATAATTTCGGGCTATCGTAGCAACCTTCGCCGGATATGCTGCTTATTTCTGGGCAATGCGAGTTAGTTATAGCCAATATGCGAATGAGATATGGGAAACGCGGCTTATCTCAATCGGAAAAGTGACTTATCATTCGCGTTATATGCACCGGAGATAACACGCGGTTCTTGCCTGATAACTAGCATACCCGGCAGAGATAAGTCGCATATCCGGCATTTCATACCACCTAACCCGGAAATACCTCGCGTAACCGTCAATTATTACCCACTTACCCAGAATGAACTCGCATAAACGGGGTCGGGAATGGTTAGGAAAATCGCATAACCGGCACAAACATTTCGCATATCAGGCTAAAGTGTTATGAATAGCTCACTTATCGTACGCGTTGCGGGTAACGACAGTGGTAAATAAGGCGACTTATCTCGCGTTGCAGATAATGACGGTGGTAACTCACCCGAATTATCTCGCGTTGGAGATGATGGCGGTAGTAACTCACGAAAATTATGTCGCTCTGAAACATGTCTGCTTATAACAATAGTGGGTATCGCTATGGTGCACTGTCCTGCCTTCAGCCATGTCTGTCTGCACCAGGAAGAAGCGAAGAACGACATCTACTTTTGCCATCTTCGCTCTAATGGCAATAATTCCTTCAGGTTGGCATTCATGGCCGACGGATATAGATTTTCCTTATTTCTATGATTCCTTCTTTCATACCAATTCCTGTGGTTTGACATATTTTCCACAATAGATTCTGCGTTTATTCTTTGGGCAATACACATTCCAGGGAAGCCAGTAGAGTGGGTCTCATGAAATCTCTCCTCTTACATCAAAATTTCACTGATTGTTTCCCATTTCCGAATTACTTGGAAAAGAGTAGGAAAACTCTTATTGGGATAGCGATAAGCCTTGTGTTTTTTTTGCTCTAATGAGACCCTTCAGGAGCTTATTGTTGGAATTTTGCTGAATTCCAAAACAATAAGACTGCCTTCTTCAACACAGAGAATAATTCAAAAAAAAATTCACTGACAGACAGAGTTCAACTCAGAAAAATTTATATTTCAATATATAAAAAAAAACTGCTGTTACAGACTTCCTCAAAAGAGGGATTTACAAAAAAAAATTCTGACTGCTGCAAACATAGTTCAGAAATATCACTCTGTTATTCACTGGAAAACGTATACTGCTGTATATCCTCTGTTTTCCCAAAAACACTCTCTGTCTTTTTCACAAACAATACACTCTGCTGTGTATTAAAAAAATTGCTCTGTGTTTTTCAAAATACGCTGCTGTGCATATATGAAAACATTACATTACAAAACAATGGCTCTGTCTCTACATATTACAAACAGAAATATCTTCAGCCATAAATTACTTCAACCACTAAACTTCACGCTTGAAATCTTTAATGGTCTTAATAACTTAAATCGACACCGCTTGGGCTTGCATTGAAGTTTAATTTGCACCTGCAGCCTTTGTGATATTTATCCCAGCACTGCTGTGCTTCTAAACTACACGTGCATTATTGATAAAAATATCTGACAACCCTTTGCTTTCTTCCGCACTGCTGTGCATTGCAATTAAAAATTTACTATGCTGTGTAATAAACAAAACATTCACCTTACGGCCTTTTTAATATATGATGTGCATATATTAAAATAAAACACACAGCATTTAAAACTGTTTTAAAACATATACGATGGGTAAATACATTAACCCAAATCCTTTTAAATGTGAAATGTATGTGAGCCAGTGGCTGTTGATTAGCAATTCCGATGGGCTTTACAACTCCGGCCACGGGACATGACAACCCCCGGCAGGAGTCTGACACTCTTTTTACTATTCTTCAGTTTTCTTCTTGGTTGTCTTGTGTGCACCTTCAGCAGAATCCCGACGAGTATGCTCCTCCGCTGCCTATCTTGCCGGACCTCGGAATTACCTTGCCGCGTTCATTCCTTTTGCTGTCCGGTTTATACGGCAGTTGGAAATTAATTCCAACACTCCCCCTTAATTTCAACTGCTGGGTTTTCCTGCATACCCAAGCATTTCCTGAAATATTCAAAGCTTTTCTGCTGTAGTGGCTTTGTGAGGATATCTGCAAATTGATCCTCCGTTCTGCAATGTTGCAAAACAATCTCGCCATTGCTTACCAATTCCCGTATGAAATGAAACTTGGTGTCAATGTGCTTTGTTCTTTTATGAAAAACAGAATTTTTAGACAATGAAATAGCTGAGCTATTGTCACAAAATATCACTGTCCCTTTTACCTGTTCTTGACATAAGCTTCTCAACATTTTTCTCATCCAAACTGCTTGACCTTATTTCTTTATTTGTAAATTTTATACATGTCTGCCTTACGCTGTAGATAATGCTACAATGGTTTGTTTCTTAGAAGCCCATGAAATGGCTCCTGAACCCATATGAAAAACATAACCGGAAGTGCTCTTCCGATCATCAACACTTCCAGCCCAATCACTGTCAGTGTATCCAACTAAATCTGAATTTTCTGAAGTAGTATAAAAAATACCAAACCTTTTAGTACCTTTAACATACCTCAAAATCCTTTTTGTTGCTTGCCAATGTGCATCCTTTGGCTTTTCCATGAACCTGGAAATCAAACTAACAGCATGCATTATATCCGGCCTAGTTGCAGTCAAATACATAAGGCTGCCAACTATGCTCTTGTATAAACTAGGATCAAAATCCTTGCTGTTGTCCTCTCTGCTGAGTTTTAATCCCATCACTGTGGGAGTGATAGCTGCTTTGCTTTCCTGCATGTTAAATCTTTCAAGCACCTCATTAACATACTTTGCTTGTGAGATAAAAATCCCATTTTTATCTTGCTCTACTTCTATTCCCAAGAAGTATCTCAACAAACCCATGTCAGTCATTTCAAATTCCTCTTTCATGACTGTTTTAAAATGTTCAATAAGGCAATCATCATTACCTGTAAAAATAACATCATCAACATACAAGACTACAATCAAAATTTTACCATCTTGTTCTTTGATGTAGAGGGTGGGTTCTCCCTCACACTTTTCAAAACCATTTTCCAGTAGATATGAGTCTATCCTACTGTACCACGCTCTTGGCGCTTGCTTCAACCCATAAAGAGCCTTCTTCAACTTGCATACTTTGTGCTCTTGGCCTTTCTTCTTATAGCCGAGAGGTTGTTCAATGTAAACCTCTTCCATTAACACTCCATTCAGAAATGCTGACTTCACGTCCATTTGGTAAACTTTCCACTTGTTTTGTGCTGCTATGGACAACACTGCTCTCACGGTTTCCATTCTGGCAACCGGTGCGAAAGTTTCCTCATAATCAATGCCATGCTTCTGCTTATATCCTTTGACTATAAGTCTCGCCTTGTGTCTCTCTATCTTGCCTTCAGCATTACTCTTGGTCTTGTAGACCCATTTAACACCAATGACATCTTTACCTTTTGGGAGTTCAACCAAATCCCAAGTTTTGTTCCTCTCTATGGCATTAAGTTCCTCATCCATAGCTTCTATCCATTTCTTATCCTTGATAGCTTCTTCGAAATGAACAGGATCATCAACATGACAATATAAAGCAAACAAAGAATTGATACCTTCATTTGTTATATCTTGTTCATAAATTTCTTTCAAACTTCTGAATTTCTTACCTTTTTCAGTAGGTGTACAAGTGCTTGAAGAAGCACTTGAATTTCCTCCTTGTGGTGTGCTTGGAGAAGCACTTTCATTTCTCCTCAAGGGTGTGCTCTGCGGTGTTGGTGTTGCTGTTTGGGGATGTATTTCAGCCACCTCATCATCATTCTCATCATGAGATAAACAGTGTTTAACATTCACTGTTTTCTCTATGCTTCCATCCCAAGCTTCCTCTTCAATGAACTGAACATCTTTGCTCACAAGAAACTTCTTGGTGGATGGGTTATATAACCTGTATGCCTTGGATTCCTCACTGTATCCAATGAAAATACACTTCTCCCCCTTGCTGTCCAACTTCTTTCTTAGCTGATCCGGAATGTGTGCATAAGCCACACATCCGAAAACCTTCATATGTGTGACACTTTGCTTTGCGCCACTCCATGCCTCTTCTGGCACTTTGTTCATAACTGCTTTTGTAGGGCACCTGTTCAAGATATACGCTGCACAATGTACAGCTTCAGCCCAATAATCATTCGGCAAATGCTTTGCCTTAAGCATACTCCTTGCCATGTCCATTATGGTTCGGTTCTTCCTTTCGGCCACTCCATTTTGCTGCGGTGTATATCTAGTTGTAAACTGCTTATGTATTCCATTTTCTCTACAAAACCGTAGAAAATATTTAGATATATACTCACCTCCTCTATCAGTCCTTAAGACTTTGATATGCAGCCCACTCTGATTCTCAACAAGTGCTTTGAAATTGCAAATTTTTTCAAACACTTCACTTTTCTTTTTCAAAAAGTAAACCCAAGTTTTTCTTGTAAAATCATCTATGAATGTTAAGATATAGTGGCTGCTAGCAAGCGATGGAGTTTGCATCGGTCCACATACATCTGAGTGGACAAGTTCTAAGGGTGATTTTTCCCTTATGCTTTTCCCGGAAGGAAAACTTTCTGTGTTGTTTCCCAAGAATACAACCTTCACAAAGGCTGTCCGGTTTCTCTATCAATGGTAAACCACTTACCATCCCTTTTCTGTTCAACAAATTAAGACCTCCAAAGTTGAGATGTCCAAATCTCAAGTGCCATAACCAATTGTCATCCTTTGGTTCGCTTTGGAAAGTTTCCTGTGCAACTGCTGCTTTCTCTTCACCATTCTTCAAGTCTGCTCTCATCCTGAGAGGGAACATCCTGTTCCTTGTCATCTTCACTTCAGCAATACATAGTTTGTTGGGTGGTTTATCCATGATGGTACAAACATCATTATCAAAGAAAACATTATACCCCTTATGGACAAGTTGTCCAACACTTAAGAGGTTACACTTCATTCCTGGAACATAATAAACATCTGCTATGGTTTTCTTTGCACCTAACCTTGTTAGAACATTTACATCTCCTTTTCCCATAACAGAAACTTTGCTATCAGTTCCTAGTGTGACTTGTGACTGCACACTCTCATCTAACATAGAAAACATTGATATATTTCCTGTCATATGGTTACTACAACCGGAGTCTAGAAACCATAAATCTTCATTCTTTTCTTCAGCCATATTACAAGCTAAAAACAAATTACTTTGACTGTTGTTTTCTTTTGTGAAATTTGCACTAGTTTCACTTCTCATATCATTATGCTTCTTCTTTCTACATTCATTAGCATAATGACCATATTTCTTACAATTATAACATTGGACATTGGACTTATCATACCTTTGTCCTTGTGCATTTTGCTGACCATTCTGTTGGCTGCTGCCTTGGCCTTGATGCTGATTTGGATTGCTGCCCCTTCCTTGAGCATTTGCTGGACTGTTCCTTCCACCTCTGTTCTGGCTTCTGCCTCTTCCTCTTCCTTTGCCTTGCCCTCTTCCTCTTCCGAAAGACATTTGGGTCTTAAAGGCTTGCTCAAGAGATGAGTTTTCACTCCTACCCAATCTCTGTTCATGGGTAATCAGTGATGCATGTAATTCATCCACTGAAAACTTTGTGAGATCTCTTGTCTCTTCTATGGTGGTGACAATCACATCAAATCTTGAGGGTAAACTTCTCAAGAGTTTCTCCACAATCCTCTTGTCCTCAAGAGTCTCTCCATGAGATCTGATTTGAGTGACCATTCCAATCACATGAGTGAAGAATGAGTCAATGTTATCTGACTCCTTCATGCAGAGAGTCTCAAAGTCTCTCCTCAGCAACTGAAGTTTTGTTGTCTTCACTCTCTCCATACCTTGATAGGCTGTCTTGAGAGTTTCCCATGCTTCACTGGATTTCTTAGCTGCTGCTATCCTTGGAAACACACTCTCATGCACTGCTTGATACAAAAAGAAAAGAGCCTTGGCATCTCTCTTCTTATTGTTCTTCAATTGTTCTCTTCCTGCTTGATTTAACATAAAAAATTCTGCTTCATCTTTTGGCTCTTCAAAGCCATCCTCAACTAATTCCCATAACTCTTGTGAGGTAAATAAAGCTTTCATAGTTATTGACCAGTAGTCATAATTCTTTCCATTGAATTGTGGGAGATGGATACTTCCCAAACTCATACCTGTGCTGGCTCCTGCCATTCTGCACTTCTAACTATGATAAAAACACTTGACTGTGTGTTTAAAATAACTCACTGTACTGCAATAGTAACACAACAAATTTTATAGAGAAATACCTTTGGATTCCTTTGGCTGAGTCTTCACACTGCTGGAGAAGCTGCTGCAACTAAGAACCCCTTTCCTTCAGCTTATTTGACCTTCAAATAGCCTGGATTGGCTCCGATACCATGTTGGAATTTTCAGAATTCCAAAACAATATGACTGCCCTCTTCAACACAGAGAATAATTCAAAAAAAATATTCACTGACAGACAGAGTTCAACTCAGAAAAATTATATTTCATATAAAAAAAAACTGTTGTTACAGATTGATAACTTTCCACTGCTGGGAGATTACAAACTATGGTACTGCTTCACACACAGTGACCAAAATACTCTTCTCTGTCTCACACAGAGAAATACTCTGTTTCTGCTATTCTGTGTAATTTAAAAATTACAACTCTGTCTTTTACAAAATGCACTCTGTTGTGCATAAAATTCTGCTCACTGTGTTTTACAATACGCTGCTGTGTATTAAAAACATTACGTTACAAATAATGGCTCTGTCTCTACATATTACAAAACAGAAATATCTTCAGCCATAAATTTCTTCAACCACTAAGTTCACCGCTTGGAAAAAACATTAATGGTTCATTACTCCTGTCAGCACCGCTCTAATCTGCATTGATAGCAAATTGACTTTCCGGCACTGTGATATTTATCCCAGCACTGCTGTGCTTCACAAACTCTGTTTTGTGTATTAAAAAATAATACAACAACCCTTTGCATTCTTCTGCACTGCTGTGCATTGCAATTAAAAATTTACTATGCTGTGTAATAAACAAAACATTCACCTTACGACCTTTTTAATATATGATGTGCATATATTAAAATAAAACACACATCATTTAAAACTGTTTTAAAACATATACGATGGGTAAATACATTAACCCAAATCCTTTTAAATGTGAAATGTATGTGGGCCAATTTGCTATTGACGTTAGCAATTCCGATGGGCTTTACAACTCCAGCCACGAGCCTTCAACAACCCCCGCGGAATTCTGTTGTTACCATATAACATATGGCATATAATATATATATGTGCCCCTCCTGTGGTGACATCAGCAAGTCCGACAGGGTATGCTCCTCCGCTCGTTTATCTTGCGCATCTCTGACCAATACCTTGCCGTTGCCTATTCCTTTTATCGTCTGGTTTATACGTATTGCTGAAATTAATTCAAATACCGCTATCCCGCACTTTTCTTGCCCAGTATAGGATTTATGATGAGACAATTGTAACTTTTGGCAACGCACCATTTCTGATTGGGGTTGAGCTTTTTGCTGGGAGTTGCTGGATATACATTGTTTCCATCCTCAAATCATTTTTACGGGGTTTAGCATATGCTTGTGGTCTGGGGTTTATGGGGTTTACGCACTCATTGTGTAAACCTTGGAATCACTCGTCTATTACAGTTGGCTGCACTTTGCTGCACGGTTTTGTGTTCATTTAATCCAATCACAATTAATAGTACATGGAAGACAACGATGCCGCGTAGAATGCAAGAAGCCACTAGAGATGGTCTAAAATAAGTAGAAAGAAAAATAATAATGAAAGATTACATCCAGATTTAAGAAAAAACACTTAGAACAACACGTTAATCATATGACTCGCCGAAAAGAACTTAACAACAGCTTGATCATATGACTCGCACAAAAGGACTTGAGAATATAAGGAATCAAAATATTGTATGAGTTTACAACTAAACATGTATATATTTAACGAGTTTTTAACTAATAACCAGAACATAAAGAAAAAAATACATTCAAAATAAATAAATAAATATATATATATATATATATATATATATTAAAATTTTTAAATTTATTTTTAAAAGGAAATGTACATTCTATATATATATATTATACTTGCGGATAATATATCTTCATTTCAATATATCTTTCAGAAAATACCTATCATCCTTGCATATAAAACATTCAATAAATAAATATGTATATATATTAAAATTTTTAAATTTATTTGAAAAAGGATTTAGTAGGGAGCCTCATTTCATTATATCTTTCAGAAAATGCCAATCATTTCATTATATCTTTCGGAAAATATCTATCATTCTTACCTATATTGATTTATCATTTTTTATTATTTGTCATATAAATATATAATATTTTTTAATATTGTTATTTAAAAAGAAAAAGAGTAATATTATTACTATTTCAATATAATAAGGGTAATGGATTAGGTTAATTCAATATAGTAAGGGTAATGGATTAGTGTTAACTCAATATAATAATTCCATAAGTAACATGTTCATTAAGTTATATACAATATATTCTCATCTACATGATGACAACTATGCAACTATGGGAAAATACAACAATAGAATTTAGTTTTCTTGAAACAATATTCTTATAATTAAACTTCTCATCTACATGATGGAAACTATGCAACTATGGGACAAGACATTGGATAAAATATAATTGTAATATCTAGTTTCCTTTTCTTCCAAGTTCACCTTCTCAAAGGCTAAGGTGGAGTTTCAAGTTCCTCTTCTAAATTTTCTTAACCTATTTGTTAAGACCATCACGAAACCTTGGTTTGTTATCTTTGTATAATTCTCTAATATTTAGTGGTTTCTAAACAACTAATGAAGCTAAAAAATTAATGAACTAACTTCTTCTCACCCTGCTCTACCTATGCAACTATGGGAGAAGGCAATACTAGACCTTAGTTTTTTTTAAACAAAAATGTTATACTTAAAGTTCTCATCTACATGATGGAAACTATGCAAACTATGCAACTATGGAATAGGACAATACTAGACTTTAGTTTTCTTGAAACAACATTCTTATACTTAAAGTTCTCATATACATGATGCAACTATGGGACAAGACAATACTAGACTTTATTTTTCTTGAAAAAACATTCTTATACTTAAATTTATCATCTACACTTAAAAAATACTAGACTTTAGTTTCCCGTGTGTCAAAGCTTTTAAACTCGCCTCCTCCTTTGGGATTTCACCCCACACTCATGACATTTAATCCTACAACTCCATACCTTGGCTCCTCCAATTTGAACTGGTGATTTATGGCCGATGTCTCCCATTTTCATTCCCATTCGCATGTTAATCTCTCACTTTTTACAAACCTCCATTGTGCCTCTTTCCTCTACTCTACAAGCCTCTGTCTCGCCTCCGTCTAGTGCACTGCTCCTCAGCCACCCTATGAGCTTTCCTTTCTTGCCCTGCAATCCCATCAGTTCATCGACTCAATGTCGCGTAGACACCAAATGCGATGTCGCCGTGGAGGAGGCAGAGGCTCTCCCTCTCTCCCTCCACACTGGATATGGTTGTGTGATCCTTGGCCTTCTCTATGGCTCTCGAAGAACTAGAGTTCCTCGACCCCCAACTGCTCTCAGCTCCTCTATCAATTCACCTCCTAGAGGAGCAACATTTCCACTCTAGCTCCGACATCAGGAAACGCACACGCAAGTCGACTCTTTCGTGCTCCTCCTCCACTCACCCAAGAAAAACCTTTGGTGTCCCAGTCAAACGCATGGAGGAAGATTGAGACACTGGAGGGAGTAGCTCTGCTGAAGGTGCACAACAAAAATTCATAGAAGTAGACAAGGTTGCTCTCTCCACTTCAACTCTAGACCTGGTTCTCTAGCTCTCCAAGAAGGATGACGCCTTGTCCAAATACGGATGCTTCATAGTTGAATAAAATCCTCAAATGGAGAATCCTCACATACATAACCGGTATCTACAAAGCCTTAGCGCTCCTTATTCTCAGTTTTTATATGTTAATCTATTGTTTTTTTGTCTATATTTCTATTTCCAGCAAACTCATTCACTCAGGTCTATGTTAATAGTCGGTTTTCCTAAGAAGGGTAGCTCTTTTTTAGAAATGTCGAACTCACTAAGGGTTGGTTTCCCCTTGAAGGGAAACCCACATTTTGAATATTTGAATTGTCTTCACCCAAGAGGGGTTGGCCAATTCAAAAACCCTTGCTATGAAGCTCGATTGTATTTTTTGTACAATATAATAGAATTTAGCAAATTACTTAGAAAAAAAGGGATAGCAATAGGGGTTTTTTCCTAAATATTTAGTGTAATTTTTTTTTTAAGTGTCTAACATGCAATAGAAATTGTTTTGATATAAAATTTCAATTGTAACTTGAATCTTCTAATTATACTCTAAAACCTTCCCATCACAATCCTATTCATGTTTTCTCATTCCCATATCCCATTTCTAAATAAAAAGTTATTCCTACATATAATAATAACTTGATATATCTTAATTCATGCCTTCTCATTCCCTTATCCTATTTCTAAATCAAAATTTATTCCTACATATAATAGGAACTTGATAGATCTTATTCTAAATCAAAATTTATTCCTACATATAATAATAACTAGATAGGTCTTAATTCATGTCTTCGCATTCCCTTATCCTATTTCTAAGTCTCACTAAAGTATATAATAATAACTTGATAGATATAATATTCTTTCACAACCAATAACACTTTGTACTTTTCAAAGATGCTAATGAATTTATATTTTCATTGAACACCCATTTCCATCGATCAACTGAAATATGTTTTGACAACTTCAAAATAGTATTTCACAACCAATAATGAATTTATATTTTCATTGAACACCCATTTCCATCGAACTAAAATTTTCATTGAACACCCATTTCCATTGAACTGAAATATGTTTTGACAACTTCAAAATATTATTTCACAACCAATATCAAATTCAATATTCTTTCATTGAAAGACCATTTCCATCCAACTGAAATGTGTTTTAACAACTTCAAAATATTATTTCACAACCAATATCACATTCAATATTATTTCATTGAAAGACCATTTGCATCCAACTGAAATGATTTTTTTGACAAATTAAAATATTATTTCACAACCAATATCAAATTATTATCTTTCAAAATATTATTTCTCAACCAATATCATATTCAATATTCTTTCATTGAAATGCCATTTCCATCCAACTGAAATGTGTTTTAACAACTTCAAAATATTATTTCACAACCAATATCACATTTTGTGTCCATTCAAAATATTCATGCAACACACTTACCTCACCTAGTAACAGGTCCACCAAGTTAATGTAGATGCATATGAGGGAATATAATTAGCATTAGAACAACTTTATAAGGTGGATCTAATATGATACTCCTGTATTTCATATTGGATTTTTCTCAATCCTTTAAATAGGTTTCATCATAACAAATACCATGGGAAAAACCATGAATTGCCAATTTTTTTTATTATGTTATATTTTATTTATGTTTTTTAGTTCACAAGTAAAAATGTTTAGATAAGTTTCATCATAACAAATAACATGGGAAAAACCATGGATTGCGAAAATTTATATTTTATTTAACTTTTGTTTTTATTTGACAAGTCAAAATGTTTAGATAACATAACATAGCATGTCATTACAACATAGCTCGAGAGTTCCCTGATCACAATTAATACTATTCAAGTAATTTTTATATCAATATTTTTTTTATTGGAAATATATAAATAAAACGAAGGTGATTATTCAAATCGTTAAAGCCTATCTTGTGAATTTTCTAAACGAGAGGGCATTGAAAGGAGCTTTATTTGGAAACTATAAACCTTGTAGAGCTATACTTGAATAAAGGAAGACTTGAATTATTATTCAATGATGTTTTATGGATTGATTCGTTTTGTTAATTTCCATGCAAAAAATTCCTCTACCAAACATTGATTATAGATAGATATTTGGTGACAACACCAATATCCGTGAGATGTAATTTAGGTTTTTAATAGATCCTTGCTTGATTTTTGTAGAAGCTTGAATTGGGTTGTAAGTAACTAAATTATTAATTGATCACTTTGTGTTTCTTTGTAGATGATTGAACTAGATAAATTTATTTTTGATCATGTTTCTTTTGCGTATATCAACAAGGAATTTGATTTCATGATTAAAAGAGAGGGTACGAGAATTGTGATTAAAGTGATTGGTAAAAAGAAGAAGACATTTGGTTACATGATTGAAGGGGAGAGTCTAAGCACTATGATTAAAATTACTGAGTAAACGACCAAGGAGGAAGTAAAATGGATTTTGTGTATAGGATGAGTGAATTGTCTTGCACATTGGAAGGTGTTAATGGTTATTTGTGGGATACATTTTTCTTCTCATAAATAATGATTTAAAAGCATCTAAGATAAAAAGTTTAAATTTATTTTGGTGGAGTATCCTCATGTGAATCATTTTTTTAAAAAGCATAAATTACGGATTTTGGTTTAATATCCCAAAAAATTATAATTTTTAAGAAAGAATCTATTTTTCTTTTTAAAATTTCATTTTATTACGCTGTAAAGCTTCCCTCTTTGAAAGAAACTCCCCCAATTACCACGTGTACTAATGTGCACCATTGATTTTTATGTTAGACGATTGAAATAGTGTCTATCCTCAGATTAAATACTATAATTATTAATCAGTTACAGAGGAAAATCGTTTTAGAAATATTTGACTTCATCCTCGCTCGGTTATATTTTACTTTTAAATGGTAATTTAATTGGTAATTTGTAGAACGAGTGGTTATAATGACTTAAGTAACGCGTTGAAAGTTTCTATTCTATTAACTCCTCGAGACCAAATGATACAAATCATCATAAAGGTGGTATTAGCGTGTCACATCATAAAGTGATATTTGGATTTGGCAGCGTGCAAAACTGCAGAGAATTCATATGCAAATTTTTTTCGCCCCTCCATGTAGCTTAAATATTAAATATAAAGAGTGCAAGAAATTGATGCCACTGTGGCCTACATTGGTCGCTTACCCAACACCAGATCACCATGGATGCCCCAAAAAAGAATTGTTAAAATTCCTGATGCGCCTGGGTATAGATATTTCGATGCTCGCATTGAGGAGGTCAGATTAAAATTTCAATTCCTGATATGAAATCTTCCCTTTGCCTTTGCATGGATTTTTGTAGTTTTATATTTATTTATATTTAAAGGAGGCCACCATTTTTCTATGGGGTATTTACTTAGCCTTATGGTTTACCTTATGTTACTATGGTGCATTAATCTATGCGGTATTTACTCTGCAAACAATGGTGAATCTCAACACACTCACATATTTTTATACATTTTTATGGGTTACTGCACAAAAGGTCTATAATGGAGTTTCTTATATCAATGTTGGTTGTAGGTGTGGAGCTCTCTGCTAACTCCATACTTTCCTTCCTCCATATGGTTCTTTATCATCTTCCATTGTGGGGTTTCGCACCTCCACATCTTTCATAATTATAATGCCTGGTTATATTAATTTAGGCATAATAGTATTCCTTTAGGCATAACTCAGATGGTTTTTATTTGTTTCTGGGTTGTGAGCATCTCCATGGGCTAACTGAACATTGGGTTTCTAGAGATTAAACATCTACAAGTAATTTTGAATCTCTTTATTTTCTGCTATGATGGTTCCTTAACTCTTTTATTTGATATCTTCGACGTTTTCTGAGAAGCCTCCTCTTCTATTTCCCTGTACAGTATTCCGAGGGAGTGTTTTTTGTTGGTGAAAGGGTTTTTTGAGGTAATGAGTAGGCCATTCTATTATTATTTTAATACCATCCTTTTTCATATATAATTGCAGGGATTTTTCAATAGGTTGATTTTCGTTGCCTTCTTCTTCTACATGTGTTCTTTATAGCTTACAGTAAATATTTACATCTACAGTTTATGTTTACTTTAGGGTTATGGAGAATTTCAATGGCCAATTCTTGTGACTTGTAGCATTATTGTTCTTTTTATTTTTGTTAGAGTATGTAGCAGTTGGTACTATTGATACTCCAAGTATTCTTCCCTTATAAAAATACCATTAATATTTTATATGAATGCCATTATTTCCATTAATATTTTATATAAATGCCTTCATGACTTGTTATAACTATAAGGGTCACTATGGAGTTGTTATGCTCATTGCTTTCTGCCAAATTTGTTTAAATATTTATTTGATGAAGTAATTTATATCATAACATAACGTTGGCCTTTGTCCTGAACCTTTTTCTTTGAACTTAATTATAAATGGAATATTTACATTAAATTTGTAGAGAAAGAAAAATCATTTCTATAGGCCAGAACCCTATTATAAGTGAGTACATTTTTCATATTTTGTAGTCACAATATCACTTCCATGGGATGTTATGTGCTAATTTCTAGTACAATGTGTATGTTTGTTTAAATTCTATTTTCAATTTTTAAATAAAATTTAATTTTCAATTTTATTTTTAAATAAATAATTTTGGTATTAAAATTTCCATTGTAACTTGTAATAAAAATAATAATAATAATTTATATCGATCTAAGTTAAAATAGGTATATCTATACAATTTCAGCTTTAAAAAACTAGAGTGCATTTAATTTTTTGATACAGTGAATGTTTGTGTTAATACTTTGGGAAGTGAAAGAAGCTACAGAGTGATCAAGTTAGACTAGCTCACTCTTGTGCACAAAGGAATATGTGGTGATTTTTTTTCTAAGTTGCAGAGAATCAAATCTCTTTGAGGAGGAAACAAAATGATGATTTGAACCAGTTAAGGTTCTAGCTTCGGGAACAAGCTTTGGTTTATCTGTTTATTAGATGAGGTTCAAATAAAGTTCTTAAGTCAGATTTGAATGTAGAGTTTGTTGTCAATTGTAGTCTAAATTTTTTGTTAAGGGTCAAAGTTCCGGCCCAGATCTAGAGATCAATCACTTTCTCAATTGTTGAGGTGATAGTTAACATACAGGTGAAACCGTAGCATGTGACGGCAAGTGTAGTGCCAAAATTGTATGTGTAGCACCTCAAAGGTGTTTACGTAGCATCTTTGGTGTGTGTGCAACACATGGATAGGGAATGTGTAGCCTCAATTAAAAACACAGGGTTATGACCAAATCTTGATTTTTCTAGACTTCCTCTGGATTTGTGTCGAATCACTTTGCGTGAACATTGTGTTTTTCCATTGTACATTGAAACATGCTCCATCAACCTCTTGATTGATCACATCAATTCCAAGAGAGATCTAGTTCTGTGATAAGATAGATGGAAAAGGTTCCAGAGAGCACAAGTCTTTGATAAAGGCATAAAGAATGTTTTTCCGATGATTAATGTCTAATATGTTGTTTGAAAGGAGCATTCATGTGTTTCTCACAATGGAATGCCAATATCTAGTTTGAATGAAGCATTCATGAATGGCATTAAGCATATATTCAGTTTTAGAAATGAAATGTGTTGTTGAGAATTTAGCTTTTGTTAAAATAGAAAGGGCACATACAGATCTGGGGTTTTTTATTAGATTCAAACCCCATCGATTGATTCTATGTTGCAAATTTGGTTTTTTTTTTTTATGCAATATGGAACCATTTCTTTAGAGAAAATAGGTATATCTAGTGGTAATCCAACCCATATTGGGCATCAGTTTCTCATTAAAATCCAAAAACCCCATGAGAATAATTAAATAAGTCATTATTTATTTAACATTCTCAAGAAATAATTATTAAATCATTATTTGATAATTATTTCTTATCACTTTTGACTTAATCACCTTGGAAAAAATAAATAATCCATTATCTATTTATTATTCCTTATTTATCCTTTATTTTTCTTATGAGATCATTATTAAACCATTATTTAAGAATTGTTTCCTTTTTATTTCTCACAAAGTGATTAATACATCATTTTTATTTGTTAATTACCTCAACCAATTTCTAAATAAATATATTTGACCATTTTAAATGCCTTTTCCGTCTCAAAAAATATAATAAAATATCCACAGTGACTAGATTTTGAAATAGTCAACAATATTTTATTATTTTATAATTCTCAATCTATTCTAATATTTTGTTATAAAGAGAGGGTTTTCTCTCCATTCTTCACCACGACCATTTTCATCATCACCATTATCGTTTCATTACACTTGAGCTCCAAATTTAGTCCAAGTTTTTTTTTTTTCTTTCCCATTGAAAGTTTAGAGAGAATCACATAGATTAAGCACAAGGAGAAGAAAAGGACCCATCCCACATAGGGGAAACTATAGACCCATGTTGTAATTTCTCCTCACTAGGTGATTTAATAAAATTATCAACTGATTAAGTCCTTCATTGGGTTATTACACTTTAATTTCTTACTATTATGTGTTTATTTTTTCAAGATATGTTTGTGGATGTACGGTTTTCTTCATTTTTTGTTGCAGATCACAAGTTTATACAACCATATTTCGTTGTTAGGGTTTCATTCCACCATCAATTTAAGGGAATATTTTTTTGTACACATACTAAGAATTTTAATACTAACATGAAGCATCGTCTTTAATCTTCCAGAATTTCAAAAACCGTTTGAAATTGAGACATGCGCCTCTAACTATGTTATTGATGCAGTTATCACCCAAATAGGGCATCCAGTGGTCTATAAAAATTAGACACTTTATGATGCACTTTTAAAATATCCCACCTATGATAAAGATATGTCTCCAATAATGTAAATTTTCCGACAATGGAAACATTAGATTGTGGGGAAGGAGATGGTCATCCACACAATCACCAACATCTTCAATTTGTACATACACAAGGGATGTTTCAAAATGATCGCCATCATAAGTGGTACACATATCTGTAACAATTTCATTTCAACATTAAATACAAGAATGGTAGCACCAATCGAGTTGCAGATTTCCTCAGTCATCCCCCAGTTGCAACATTGACAATTTTTCTCAACTCTTATGGAAACAAAAACTTTGGATGGCCACAAATATATAAAAATTATCTTGAGTTCGCTACCACATACCAGATGTAATTGGATGGCAAGCAAGTTCTCTTCCACCTCCAAGATGCATTATTATGCTACCTAGGCCACATTTTGTTCCTTCAAACGAGTGTGCCAAGCTAATTTTGGAGGCACACTAAATTCGGGTCATGGGACACTTTGGTGCGGATAAAAATGTGGTCATTTTATATAAGTATTTTTATTAACCAAATATTTGAGAGGATGTTGAAAATCACACCATATCTTGCACTGGCTATGCCATGGCCAAACCAAAAATTAGGAAGAAATTCCTATATACCCCTCTTCCTACTCCTAGTTGGCCATTGGAATTCATCTCCATGGACTATATTTCTAGCCTTCCTTCTACCAGGCATGGAAATGAATATATATTTGTTGTAGTTGAAATTTTTTATAAGATTCCCATATTGGCTTCCTGCAATAAGAGTATTACAGCAGAAACCACTGCCAAAGACATCTTTGTATGATTGTGGGTGCATTTTGGGATTCTATAGGCCATTATATCGTATCAAGATATCAAGATCATAAGAAAATTTTGGATGAAAATTTGGTCATTGTTGGAGACCAAGCTCACCAAGTCGACTACATTCCACCCCCACACTCATGGTGATACAGAGGTCATCAACAAGACGACTGTGCACATACTACACATTACAACTCCAAGCATCCATGAAAATGGGATGAGAGTATTCCCTCTATGCAACATAACTGTAAAAAATCTCTCCATAGATTGGCTGACCATAGCCCATTTGAATTGGGCTTAGGATTTCAACCATTATGTCCCCTTGATGTTGCATTTGTTTTTGCAACTACACAAGAAGACTCTTACCATGTTCAGTCTAAAGCTGATAAAGCCGCCATATTATTGAGCACATTCAGCACAAATTCTAGCAGGTCCATGACATCTTTGATAAATCAAATTCTAAGTATAATAAATGGCATGATAACCATTGGTGCCACATAAGTTTTGGGTGGGTGATAAAGTTTGGTTACATCTGGAAAAATAACGCCTTTTTGGAACCCATCAAAAGCCCTGGTCACTTTGATACAAGACTTACACCATCCCCAAGATTGCGGGAGAAAACACTTTTGATCTCATTATTCCCCAATTCTGTGGCTTTCACCTCATATTAAATGTGGACCACCTTTGGCCCTAATTTCCACCATTGTTGGACTCATAAGAAATCGTTGAGTAGTTGAAACCAACATAGCTCAACCTAGAATGCATTAAACATAAAAAAATTGATTGGATCATGGAAACATAGATCAAGAAACCTCACAAATAAATTCTCCAAGTATATCGAGTTTTTAAATTTTGCCAGCTCCTTCACCAGGGAAATTGGTTCCCTAGGAACTAAATTCAATAGAATTTTCCCCATCTCATGGAGGCACTCAACGCAATGGGGACCATTACCTTTTAATGTAGGAGGAATTATCTTGGAAGATATTGGTGGCCACCCTTATACTCTAATTAGACCCCCAATTTTTTTTTTTCTATTCCCTTAATTGTAGCACAATTTACTATTTTTGGCATTTTTTAGGGTCCTCAACTTCCAGAGCCATTTTGAGGCCCTAAAAGACGTTTTTTCTGTTAAATGGGAAATATTATAGCCAACAATGTGGGTTTGTATCCAAATTTTCTATTCATTGGATATATATTTCTAACAAGGCATTATAAGCATCGAACAAAGATTGTATGCAAAACTTACGACCCCAAGAGGTTGATATATGAACTAACGGGGCCCACGAACTTTTTTTTCTTCATCTCCTAGGGTTAGGTTTTTTTATATTTAGTGTTATACCTTATTTCACGATAGTAAAAATTCCTTTGAGCCTCATTGTAACGAAATTTAGAGGTATTTAGCCATCACATCTCTTATGAGAGATAAGCTACCATCGCCCGAGCTAGGTTATTTCTATTCTGCATGTAAAAATTATCCATTATTTATCATTGATGAATTCAAGTTCATTTTTTTTGTAGCATTGTGTTTATATTTTGAATGTGTATATCATTTTGTTCCTATGTAAATTTGGATCACGCAATGTATAGTGGGAGGAGGCAGCAAACCTTAAGGATGTTGTAGTTCATCCCAAGAGAGAGTGAAGCTTCAGATTTGGGAATGAGGAAGAGACAAGTGTAGATTTTATTTTCAATGAGTTATACCAATCACTAGTGTTGACCAGATAAGATCATGTGAAGGAAATAAAATGCATGCATAGAAAGACCTATCAGTCGTAACCATTGTTAGGAGAAAAGACTAGGAAGGGATGTAACACTAGTAAAACTAACTACATAGACTGAAACAAAACTTGTACAAGGTAATAATAGCATAAAATATAATAAATACAAGAATAAATAGGAAAAGTGGCACTTTCACACACAAAAGAAACAAAAGTGATGGAAAATGTAGAAAAAAGTGACACTTTAGGAACTTACTTGGAAAAGTGTTGAAAACCAAATATGAAGCTCCTTAAACTCATGGATATGGCTATAGCTCCAATGTCAAATGTGAAAATGAGCTCTACAAACCTCTATTATATATATTTAACCCCATGGGATTAGGGTTATGGTTTATGATGTGCATGACTAAAATCAAGGAGAAAGAGAAACTTGTCCATAGATCGGAAATAGAAACTTGTGCAACATGGTCAAAGAGGAATGTGCACTCCCTATTTTTTAGGGATGCATAATTGGCTTGTTTTGGAATACTGTGCAGTCAACTGGTAGGAAATACTATGCAATTTTCAGTGACAAGTTATTACAGAGTTCACTTGCTTAGTTGATTGTGTAGTGTTGAATCTCATAGGAGGATAATGCCTTTAACTTTCTCAATGACTTCCTGTGTCATAGTACTATGCAACTCAGTTTATTAAGGAGTTTTGTAGTTTCCAGTTGCATGGGATTTTGCAGTTCCTTGAGGGAAGACCAACAAATAGTGCTAGATTAGGAAAAGTTTTAGCTTGTGTTTGGGAGAGAGTTTATTTTCCATAAAAAGTCATTCAACTGTCATCGAAAAGACTCAATCATCGTTACACAAGTGTTCCATGCAAGGATAAGTGATTAAAACATTATAAAATAAAAAATAACATTTAACGATAGTGAAAATGATAGTTCCTATAGACAAAAGGTAGGCTCTAAGATTGAAGCGTAGGAAATTTTCTGGAGTGGGGTTGTAGATGTTACAACACCAATAGACCTCCAACTTTATTAATTACTATTCTTGTTCCATCAAAAAAATTTCTCGACATTATCCAGAAAAAGGATTTTTGTGATATTAAATGTTGTTCCACCATTTATCACTTTGAAATGACCGTTTTTTGAAGCCTCCTTTATTAAGCTATTTACTAGTTTAGAAACTAAAAAAATAGAAAAGTCAGTGAGGAGAACACTTATCTAATACCCCTTCCTAGTTTAGGCCATCGAGGTGTCAACTAATTGATTATGATAGCAAAATATAGCGAAGTAATATAGACCATCACCCAAATAACAAACATAATTGTATAAGAATAAGTCTTAGGTAAATCAATCTTACCTTATCATGTGATTTATAGATGTCAACTTTAATCACCATTGATATTTAATCCATAACCTTCATTGGGTGAATAATTTTTTGTGTGATCCCCATTCCCTTTTGGAATTGTATTCCCTATAAAAACTCAAACTATTGGCCATAAATTTCCTTGATAAAACACCTTTCACTCTTTTTGCAATAAACTTTGAGATAATTGTGTAGATGAAATTGTATAAGGACATTGACTTTTTTTTTTAAAGGTTGTTTGGGTTTTGTTTTTAGGAATCAATGTTATAAAATTAATGTCATAATCTCCTACAATTTAAGTATTTCTCTAAGAACTAAAAACAACCTATAAATAATTATATAGGAAGGCCATATGGCAATATTGTATTTTTAAAATATCTATAATATTTGTTGCAATTGTGATTTTACAACTTCTTTTTTGTCATATTTACAAGTCTAGGAAATGATTTTGATAGATATACTACTTACATAATTATAAAATCCCTAGGGTCCCTAGAAGTAATTGACTCCTTCGACAACATATTGTTGGACTATCATTTCTCTTGTTAATTTTCCAAAATGAGTTTATGTTGTTCCTATTATTACATGTCTAAGGAAAACTTGGTATTTTCATGACCTTGCTTTTATCCATATGGCCCTATTCTTAAGCCTTCATTATTATTTCACCAATATTATCTTCTTATTTCCTTTATTCTGCAAGCTTTACACTCAATTTTTTTTTATCCTCATTCAAACTGCGATACCCATTACTATTGTAATTGTTTTTTTAAGGATTATGCCATTACACTTCTTTGAATAACATATCCTATTTTTTTTAATCTCCTTCCCATTAGGTAGCTACATTATATTTGTTATTTCATATATATATTTTAAATTAAATAAATGAAAATTCTCTTAAATAGTAATCATAGGTTTCCAATTATCTTTAATCATGATTATGAACTCTTGCATCTTCAAAAATTGAATGTTCAATTTCAATATATTAGATGGTTTATATTTCACTAAGGTTATTTTTGAGGTTAGATCAAGCCTCTTCAAAATTCTAATTTCCCCTTTTCTCATATTCCTTTATGTGGGAGTTAGCTTTGTAGGTTAATGTCTAATTTACATGGATTCTGTTTCTTCCAAATTTCTTATATTGTAACTTAGAGAATAATTTACTTATGCTCTTAATTCTCACAGAAAAAAAATAAAAAAAAATTAGAGCTTCTGTCACCATGAAGAATTTATCTTGAAAGCTTATATAATACTCCATGCACAAATCCTGGATTAGGGTTCCATATAAAAATATGATTTCCATCATGTCTCCCACACCAATGCAATATAAATCATTAATTGATGAGCTTTAGTTGTGATACTCATCCGTTAAGGTTGCAGATTGATTTAAATGTAGAGGGGAAGGTAGTGGATAGATAAGGATTTGACATACATAGACTACTTGGGACATCGATTTAGATATTATTCCTTAGAGAGACATTCATTCCCACGTACTGCTATGTAGTTGGCTGTCTTTGTTTCGTTTGTAGAGAAGTGAAGGTTGAGGAGATTGGCACTGAAGATAGATATTTTTCTTCTATGCTAATTATGGTATGTGAATGAGGATACCCTATCAGAGGAGAGAAAGGAAGATGTCATCATCCTCCCCCTCCATGAAATTTCCAAGGGGAAAAATATTTCGATGAAGATTTAATATATCATATTTGATAATTGGTCACAGCTATGGAAGTGCATAGGAATAAGAACACTTGGAAATGGTCCCTTTGAAGTTGGGAACTTCATTAGAGGAAAATTTAGCCTAAAAGTGATTTTTTCACGTAATTTCCATGTCATAATATGTAAACCAAACAAAATAATTTAAATTTAAAAATAGGTACAAGTAAATATTTTGGAGGGAAAGTAAGAAAAACTATTTTTTTAATTCTATTTTTTACTTATATCCTTATAGGTTTAATCAAATTTCAAGTGCAGGTACTCATTCGATGTAAAATTGAATTAAACCTCCAACAAGTACCTATTATGCATACTTTTGAGAAGACCCACATTGATAAAAAATTAAGATACATTAAAAAAACATAACACATTTTTTAGTGTATCTTCATTTTTATCAATGTGGTTCTTCTCAAAAGTATGCATAATGGGTATGAGTTGGATGCAGATTTAATTATGCATCCAATGAATGTGTACACTTGAAATTTGAGTAAACCTATAACGTGATAAGCCAAAAATACAATTAAAATTTTATTTTTCTTCTTTTCCCTTCAAAATTCATAACTGTTATTTTATTATTCTAACATTTTATTATTATTTTTCCTTAGGATTCCACTTTTAGGTTGAAATTTCCTCTAATTTTTTTTCGTTAAAGTGATAAGGAAGGGGACTTGTGTGTTGTGGAAAGTAAAATTTTGGGCATAAATATCCATCTAGTCCATATTCTTTCTACTCTGAGGGCAGCGTTAGGGGCTCTGGGAATTTTATTTCCTCCTCTGCCACCTCCTCTATCTTCCTCCAACTTGCGAGGAAAATTTGGATAACGAATACTTGATTGATCAATGTGCCAAGCTTACCATTCAAGGAAATCTAATATCTCAAAAAAAGAAGGAAAAGAAACCAGAAAATCCCCTATTTTCCGTCCATGTGGAGAAGTAGCAAACTTACTACAAAAAAAAATTGTTCTAGACAATCTGAGAGGTAAAAACTCTTAGTATGAGGCTAGCCCCAACACAGGTGGTGTGCTTTTTGATTCAGAATGACCTATATGGTTAGAAAAAGGCTATGATAAACCCTTCAAATATCTTGCTTAATATACCACCCTTTCTATCAATATCTACAAACGGATTTCTGAGCCTCTGTGACTTTACTGTTTTTCTTATGTTATTATATATCCAAAACTAAATCATCTCGAACATAATCCACTCATGTTTATCCATGCATATAATGTATGTAAATTTTCAATAATCAAATGAAATTTCAAGAATACATCTCGATTTGAAGTCATGACCTCTTATAAACAAATAATGCTCTTCATCATTAAGTCTCCTCAAGTTGTCTAATAGTATATATTGCTTTAACAAATTATATGTAATAAATTAACATAAATATTATATATTGAATTAGAAAAATTAATAAAAAATATATTTAATTAATTTTTTATTTTAAAATATAAATATCATTAAAAAAATCGAATTAATGATTCCATAACATCCAAATTTATGGCCAAGTTAGACACCAACTCATTTGAAACATCCATATTACTCCAATGTGAACCAGGTGAGTTTCGAACTCGAGACCTGTCACTCTAATACCACTTGATGGAATCATGATTGCCGTTAGACCAAAATCTATAGGCTTTAGTCTCCACTACAATTTTGAAAGTTAGGATCCATGAGAGGTGGTTAGTGCATGTCATGAAACACACTGGGAATGTTGAACCCAATGTCCAACACTAGGTTGGTTCTAGTTGAGGGAAACAATGTCACATTTTTATATTAATTCACATTGTTAATCCAATCACTTTAATTTAATGTACCATCATACATTGAGTTACATCAAATCCAAAATCATCATCTACACTGAAATCATTGCATATAATGTATGCAATTAAATAATATTAGAAAACATCTACACTAAAAAATTAATAAAACTAATGCAAGATATCAAATAAGATTAGAAATTAACATCTATAATGAAATCAATGCATCTAGAGCAATAAATGAAATAAGAATATAATTCTTCATCTACAATAAAATAAATGCATCTAGTGAAAGCAATTAACTTCTATTAGAAATCAACATCTACTCTAAAATTAGTGCATCTAATGTAAGCAATCGGATAGGATTAGAAATTGGCATCTACACTAAATAAATGCATATAGTGCAATGAATCAAATAGGATTAGAAGTAACCATCTACACCAAAAATCAATACATCTATTGCAATAAATAAATTAGAATTATAAATCATCATCTACACCGAAATCAATGGATATAGTGCAAGAAATTAAATAGAATTAGAAATCCCTCTCTCTCAAATTATTTTTCAAAATTTTAGAGAACTACTCTCTCTCTCTCTCAGTATCTCCCCCTCCCCCTCCCTCGCGTTTCCACTCCCCATCCCTCTACCTCTCTCTCTCTCTCTCTCTCTCTCTCTCTCTCTCTCTCTCTATCCCTGTCCCTGTCCCTCTCCCCATCTCTCGCTCTCTCTCTCTCTCCCATCTCCCTTTCTCTCCCTCTCCCTCTCACCCTCTCCCTTTCCCTCTATCCCTCCCTCTTGCCCACTCCCTCTCCCTCTCTCCCTCCATCTCTCTCTCTCTCTCTCTCTCTCCCCCTCTCCCTCTCCCTCTCCCTCTCTCCCTCTCTCTCTCTCTCTCTCGCCCTCTGCCTCCCTCTATCTCTCTCACTCTCCCTCCTCTCCCTCGACCTGACATCTCACCCCTCTCTCTCTCCTTTGCCCTCTCCATCTCTCTCTCTCTCTCTCTCTCTCTTTTCATCGTCCCTCTATCTTCCTATCCCTCTCTCTCGATCTCTTTATCTCTCCCTCCCCCTCACTCTCCCTATCTCCCTCCCTCTCTCTCACTCTCCCTCTCGCCCTATCTCTCTCTGTCCCTTTCCATATCTCCCTCTCCCTCCCTCCCCCTCCCTCCTCTATCCCTCACTCTCTCTATCTCTCTCTCCTTCTCTCTCTCTCCCTCCCTCTCCCTCACTCTCCCGCTCTCTCCCTCTTCCTCCCTCTCTCTCTCTCTCTACACCCTATCTCTCCCTCCCTCTCTCTCCCTCTCGCTCTCTCTCTATATATATATCTTTCACTCCCTCCCTCCCCCCCCGCCTCCCTCCCTCTCTCCCTTCTCTCCCCCCTCTCTCTATCTCTCCACTCTATCTCTCCATCCCTCCCTCTTTCCCTCTCTTTCGCTCTCTCTCTCTCTCCCCCTCCCACCTCTATCTCTGTCTCTCTCCCTCTCCCTCCCTCTCCCCCCTCCCTCTCTCCCCCCATGTCTCCCTCTCTCGCCCTCTCCCTCTCTCTCCCTCCCTCCCTCTCTCCCCCTCTCCCTCCCTCCCTCTCTCACTCCCTCCATCTCTCTCACCCTCCCTCTCCCTCTTCCTCTCGCTCTCTCTCTCTCCACCTCTCTCCCCTCTCTCCCTCTCTCTCTATCTCTCTTGTGCATGCTTTCCCTAGTCCCTCTATCTCTCTCTCTCTCTCTCTCTCTCACTCTCCCTCTTTCCCTCCCTCTACCTCTCTCTCCCTCTCGCCCTATCTCTCTTTGTCCCTCTCCATATCGCCCTCTCCCTATCTCTCCCTCTCTTCCTCCTCGTCCCTCCCTCTCCCTCCCTCCCTCTCTCTCCCTCTCACTCTTTCTCTCTCTATATATATATCTCTCCATCTCCATCACTCACTCCCCCTCTCCCCCTCCCTCCATCTCCATCCCTCACTCCCCCTCTGCCCCTCCCTCTCCATCCCTCTCCCTATCTCTTCCTCCCTCCCTCCCCCTCTCCCTCCCTCTCTCCCTTCTCTCCCCCCCTCTCTATCTCTCCACTCTATCTCTCCATCCCTACCTCCCTCCCTCCCTCTCCCTCTCTCTCCCCCCCTCTCTCTCTCCCTCTACATCTCACCCCCTCTCCCTCCCTCCCTCTCTCACTACCTCCATCTCTCTCCCCCTCCCTCTCCCTTTCACTCTCTCTCTCCCCCTCTCTCCCCCCTCTCTCTCTGTCACCATTTATCCCTCTCTCTCCCCCTCTATCCCTCCCTCGATATCCCTCCCTCTCCCTCTCCCTATCGATATCCCCCCTCTCTCCCTCTCTCCCCCTTCTCTCTCTCCCTTCCTCTCTCTCTCCCTCTCTCCCTCCCTCCATCTCTCTCCCTCTCCCTCTCCCCCCATTTCTCTCTCCCCCATCTCTCCCTATCTCCCTCTCCCTCTCCCTCTCCCTCCCTCCCTCTCTCACTCCGTCCATCTCTTTCCCTCTCGCTCTCCCTCTCGCTCTTGCTCTCTCTCTCCCCCTCTCTCCCCCCTCTCACACTCTCTCCCCCCTTTATCCCTCCCTCCATATATCTTTCTCTCCCTCTCCCTATCTATCTCCCCCTTCCCTCCCTCTCACTCCCCCCCCTCTCTCTCTCCCTTAATCTCTCTCTCTCTCTCTCTCCCACCTCCCTCTCTCTCCCTCACCCTATCTCCCTCTCATTCTCTCCCTTCATCCATCTCTCTCCCTCTCCCTCTACCCACATCTCTCTCTCCTCTCTCTCTCTCCCTCTCCCTCTCCCTCTCTCTTGCCCTGTCCCTCCCTCCCCCCTCTCTCCCTCAATATCTCTCCCTCCTCCTCTCCCTCTCCCTCTCACTCTCTCTATCTCTCCCTCTCTCTCTATCTCACTCTCCCCCTCTCCCTCCCTCCATCTCTCTCTCTCTCCCTCTCTCTCCCTCTCTCTCTCTCTCTCTCTCTCTCTACCTCTCCCTCTCCCTCTCCCCCTCTCTCTCCCTCAATCTCTCTCCCTCCCCATCTCCCTCTCCCTCTCCCTCTCGCTCTCTCCATCTCTCTATATCTTCCTCTCTCTCTATCTCACAATCCCTCTCTCCCTCACCCCGCTCTCTCACCCCTCTCTCCCTCCGTCCCCCCTCTCTCCCTCTCCCTATCTCTCTCCCCCCCACTCTCTCTCCCCCCCCCTCTCTCCCTCTCACTCTCTCTCTCCTGCCTCTCTCTCCCTCTCTCTCTATCCCCCATCCCTCTCTCTCTCTCGCCCTATCTCCCTCCTTCTCCCTCCCTCCATCTCTCTCCCTCTCCCTCTCTCTCTCTCTATCTATCTCCCCCCCTCTCCCTCTCTCTCTGTCTCTCCCTCTCCCTCTCTCTCTCTCTCTCCATCCCTCTCCCCTCATCTCTCTTTCCCCCTCTTCCCTCTCTCTCTCTCTCTCCCTCCCTCGTCTCTCTCTCCCCTCCCCCCCCTCTCTCTCTCTCACTCTCTATCTCTCCCCCCCCCCACTCTCTCCCCCTTCTCCCCCTCCCTCCAGCTCTCTCCCTCTCCTTCTCCATCTCTCTTGCTCTCTCTCCCTCTCCATGTATCTCTCCCCACGTCCCTCTCCCCCAGTCTCTCTCTCCATCTATCCCCGACTCTCTCTCTCTCTCTCTCTCTCTCTCTACCTCTCCATCCCTCTACCCATCTCCCTCTCTCCCCCCGTGTCTCCTTCTCTCCCACTCTCACTCTCCCTCTACATCTCACCACCTCTCCCTCCCCCCTTCCCTCCCTCCCTCTCTCATTCTTGCCATCTCTCTCCCACTCCCTCTCCCTCTCACTCTCTCTATCCCCCTCTCTCCCCCCTCTCTTACTCTCACCCTCTATCCCTCTCTCTCCCCCACTATCCCTCCCTCAATATCTCTCCCTCTACCTCCCTCTCCCTCTCTCTCCCCCCCCTCTCTCTCTCTCCCTTCCTCTCTCCCTCCATCTTTCCCTCCATATCTCTCCCTCTCCCTCTTCCTCCCTTCCTCTCCCTCTCCATCCATCTCTCTCCCTCCCCCTCTCCCTCTCACTCTTGATCTCTCTCTCCCCCTCTCTCCCCCCTCTATCCCTCCCTCCATGTCTCTTCCTCTCCCTCTCTCTATCTATCTCCCCCTTCTCTCCCTCTCTCTCCCCCCCCTCTCTCTCTCCCTTAATCTCTCTCTCTCTCCCCCCTCCCTCTCTCTCCCTCGCCTATCTCCCTCTCTCTCTCCCTGCCTCTCTCCCTCTCCCTCTCCCCCCGTCTCTCTCTCCTCTCTCTCTCTCTCTCTCTCTACCTCTCCTTATCCCTCTCCCTCTCTATCTCCCTCTCTCTTGCCCTCTCCCTCCCTCCCCCTCTCTCTCCCTCAATCTCTCTCGCTCCCCCTCTCCCTCTCCCTCTCCCTCTTTCCATATATATATATCTCCCTCTCTCTATCTATCTCACTCTCCCTCTCTACCTCTCTCCCTCCCTCCCCCCTCTCTCCCTCCCTCCCCCCTCTCTCCCTATCTCTTTCCCCCCATCTCTCTCCCCCCTCACCCTATCTCCCTCTCTCTCCCTCCCTCCATCTCTCTGCCTCCCTCTCCCTCTCCCTCCCCCCCCCTCTCCCTCTCTCCCCCCCCCTCTCCCTCTCTCCCCCAACCTCTCACCTTGTATCTCTCTCACCCTTCCCCCACCCCCCCCCCCTCTCTCTCTCTCACCCCCCTTTCTTTCCCCCCTCTCCCTCCCTCCATCTCTCTCCCTCTAATTCTCCATCTCTCTCGCTCTCTCTCCCTCTCCATGTATCTCACCCCCTATCCCTCTCTCCCTCCCTACCCCTCCCTCTCTCCCTCCCTCCCCCTCTCCCTACCTCTCTCTCTCCCCGTCTCCCTCCTGCCATCACTCCATCCCTCCCTCTCTCTCTCCTAGTCTCTCTTCCTTCCTCCCTCCCTCCCTATCTACTTGTCTCTCTCCCCCCCTCACCGCTCCCTCTGCCTCTCTCCCTCCCTCATCCGTCCCTCCCTCCATCCTTGTCTCTTTCCCCCTCTCTCTCCCTTTCCCCCTCCCTCCCTCTCCCTCCATCTCTCTCTCTCCCTCTCTCTCTCTCTTATCTCTCTCCCTCCCTGCCTCCCTCCCTCCCTCCCTTCTCTCTTTCTTTCTCTCTCTTTCTCCCCATCATCCCACCTCTCTCTCTCCCTCCCTGTCTCTCTCTCTCCCTTTCACTCTCCCTCTCGCCCCCTCCCTCTCTGCCTCCCCCCCCTCAACCTCTCTCTCTCCCCCTCTCCCTCCCTCCGTCTCCCCCCCCCTCTCTCTCCTTATCTCTTCCCCCCCCACACTCCCCACCTCATTGTCTCTTTCCCCCTGTCTCTCCCTTTCTCTCTCCCACCCTCTCTCTCTACCTCCTTCCCTCCCTCCCTCCTTTTCCCTTTCCCCCATCTCTCCCTTTCTCCCTCCCCCCTCTCTCTCCCTCCATCTCTCTCTCTCTCTCTCTCTCCTCCTCCTCCACCTTGCTCTACCTCCTTTCCTCTCCCTCCATCCCTCCTCTCTCTATCTCTCTCTCTTTCTCCCCATCATCCAACCTCTCTCTACCAGCCACAAATAAATTCTTTCACTCTCCAACCATATCTCTTCCTCCATGTATCTCTCACCCTTTCCTTATCTGCTTGTTCTCCCTACCCACCTCCCTCTCTCTCCCCTCCTCCTCCGTCTACCTCTCCCCCTCCCTCTATCTCTCTCTCTCTCTCTACCCATCATCCCACCTCTCTCTACCCACCACACATCAACACTTTCAATCTCCAGCCATCCCTCTTCCTCCCTGTCACCCATTCCCTCTCTCTCCTCACCCCCCCTCCTCCCTCTCCCCACCCCCCCTCCTCCCTCTCCCTCTCCCTCTCCCTCCCTCTTCCTCTCTCCCCTCCTCCTTCCCCTCTCTCTCTCCCTCCCTATCTCTCTCTCTACACACACACTCTCTCTCTCATTAGACACTCATTCTCTTTCACTATCTCCCACTCACACTCTCAAGCTCACACTCTCTCTCTCTCTCGAATGTCATTTAAAAATTCGTAATGAAAAGATAAAAAGAGAATCAATCACACTCTAAAAAAATCACTATACTTATAAAAACTCACTTTAACATATATTGTAACATGTATTATAAAGATGAGTAGCCTCTAAAAATCTTGACCTTAATGTTTAGAAAAAAAGTAATAACAATATCGTATTTGTGACTAGCTTCTAAAGCTTTGTATCGACTCAAAGAACAAGCCATCAAACAAAATTGAAGGCATTTATATTAAATGAATAGCAATATTCACATTTTAAACATAATATACTATAATATTGCATAAAAATTTTGGAGGCATTTTACTATAAAGGTACCCTTTAATAAAAGAACCTAGATGTTGTTTTTCTCAGAGTAGTAATAAATGGTTCCAAAAAAAAGTTGCACAGTTAAGGTTTCTTAGCAAAGACATGCAGTGTTAATTTTTCACACATTTAAATCAAAAAAGTTATGCAAGCTTCACTTTTAATTAGTTTCAAGGAAAGAAAAATTATGAACAAAATTAATATATAATTAGTTCCGACGAAAGAAAAATTATTAATAAAATTAATATATAATCAATACTCAAAAATAAATCTACAGACTGCAAGTTCAAAAGAAAGATATACGAAACATTTATAAACACCTTAACTTAATTAATACTAACCTGGCTTCAAGGACCGTAAATACCAACAGCTGCAAATAAATAATGGGGCATTTTCATCTGCTGCATCTTTGGGCATCTGCTACACCTTCGCATATCAAATAATATTCTATGAATTCAATAAACACTATATAGAGCCATTTGAGTGTAAAGGTGGATTTGAAAAAAATAAATTAGACTTTGTTTTTCTCACCGTAGAAATAAATGAGAAGAAAGAAAAACTTCATATTTAAGCATTCTCAGCGATGGTAGGCAGTTCACATTTTTCACACATTTAGAAAAATAAAATAAAATCAAATCCAAGATGCACACTTAAGTTTTTGAATATAAAGAAACAAGATCTACCTCAGTGTAAACTTAGTTTTGAGGAAATAAATTAGGAATTCAGAAACAATTTTGTTGTTCTTTGAAAGAAAACTAGGATTTAACAAAACGATAAGAGAGACATTTAAAAACACCCTAATTAATAATAACCTTGGATTTTAGAACCAGAAGTACCAGAAAATGCAAAATCATGAAAAAAAGCACTGAAGAAATCAGATCTTGCAAAACCCTACCCGTTAAATATCGATCAAACAGATCCTTAAATCAAAAAGTTAGCAATCAGACTTCTCTTTTCAATAAATTCCTGCCGGAATTTAGAGAAATTACATCGTAAAAAGTCACTGTAAAAGCCTTCAAAAAGTCGCACTAAAGAGTACTTGTTAAAAATCTGCCAATGCCATGCATGCCATCTCCTCTCTGCAAAAATATGTCAATGCCATGCCATCTAATCTCTATGGTATACACACAGCCCAACACACATACACCGAGACAACACAAGAACATGTGCGAGAGAAGAAAAAAAGCGAAAAACTACCAGAGAGAAGCGAAGAACTACCACAGAGAATAGCTGCAGTCCATCACACCATTAAATATCGATCAAACAGATCCTTAAATCGAACTCAAACACCATGTTCGAATTAATGAAAATAAAAAATGAAAGATAAAATAAACGGGCTCTAAACCCCATCGTGCAAAAGAACTTAAAAATCTGCCAATGCCATGCATGCCATCTCCTCTCTGCAAAAATCTACTGTTAAATATCTGTAAATTCCATGCCATCTCCTCTCTGTATACACACACAATACACATACACCGAGACAACTCAAGAACATGTGTGAGAGAAGAATCCTCTGATTTTAGTTTTCAAACAAAATTCTAAATGAATCTATCGACAAATAGAGTCTAGAAAAAGAAAAAAAAGCTAAAACGTACTAAAGAGAAGCGAAGAACCACCATAAAACGAACCCTCCCATAGATCAAACACCTGATCAAACATCATTCTTACATTTCACATAATTTGAAAGCTCAAGAAAAGCTCCGGACAGGTTCCATCATTTTTATTTCGAGTAGTCTTTAGTGTGACTTTTTGAAGTGTTTCACGGTGGCTTTTTCCAGTGTAATTTTTCTAAAATCTGGCAGGAATTCATTCAAAGGAGAAGTTTGATTGTTAATCTTGCACAATAGAAGTGGCCTAAGGGTTTTTGAGTGTGCTGAATCCATATATACAGTCAAAAAACTAGTTTAAATAACAAAAACCAAAATTTTACCTCAAAATTTTTCACCAAATTCCGGCACCTGAAACTCCAAAAAGTCACACTAAAGACAACTCCTTTTTATCTTTCGAGAATGAAAGTAGTGAATAAAAAGCAAGCTTTGGCTTTCAGTTGCTTTCTCCACTAAAATGGTGACACATGTCCCACTTTCAGCTTAAAAATTAGACGTTGTTTCACTAAAGGTTTCATTTGTTTTCTCCACTAAAACGGTGACACATGTCCCACGTTCAGCATAAAAATTAGATGATGTTCTACTAAATTTCAATTGGACCATTTTGGTAGATGGTGGTGGTTGCCCTCGCATATTATTCTTCTTGGCATCCAACGGTTCACCCAATTTTCTAATCCGTTATTCAAAATTCAGATTCAAAATTATTTGAATGAACATACACAAACGTTTTCATCTGGTTAAGTTATTAAACTCATGATGTATGGTTATCAAACGTTTTTATTGAAGTTCATGCACATGCCTATCTGTTACAATTACAATTGAGATATGTTCGAGGAAAGGATAACTACTTTGGTGAATTAATATAAGTAAATATATTTCTTTAAAGTAAACTTATGCTGATTAAAGTTAAGGTCTAATTTTTATTTAAATAAATTATATTTAAAAAAAGTGTGATATATCTTTAATTATACTAATTTTGTAGTTTTTGTTTAAATAAATTATATTTAAAAGATGTGATATATCTTTAATTACACTAATTTAATGTTATATCTTTTTAATATAGTTTTATGTTATGTATTAATTTTATGATAATTTTTTCATAACAACAATTTGTTAATTGTTGTATAGCTAAATTTTATTTTCAAATATTTAAAGTGCGAATAAATCGTGTAAGAAATTTTTTCGGTGAAAATCACATGTAGGGAATTTTAGTCGACGCATTTCGAACCAGCCAGTGTGTTTCATCAGGAGGACAAGATGAGAAATCTGAACCAAAAAACTAGATTAAATAGACAAGAGAGCTCCAACTCGCGGTTTGTAACATAATGGCTAGTTTGACTAAATTAATAAAATAAAATAAATTTCCATCAAATCAAACTATATTTTATTATAATTAATTTCCAATAAAATTTTATTATTAAGTTTTTAATTTAAATCTAATTCGATAATAATGATTTCTAATAAATATAATGTTATGCAGAAATATTTCTGTAATAATCACATGATCATGAACAAAGTCGACGCGTTTCGAAACAACCAGTGTGGTTCATCATCAGGACTAGGTGAGAGATCAGATCAGTCGTTAAGTTTAAATAGATGTAGAAGAAGCAAATAAAACTGTTATAATCTGCTAATTTGACTATGAAATCGAAAAGGGTTAGTTCTAATAATTAATTTTTTTTTTTTTTAAATATAAAAAATGGCTAGTTTGAATATTAAAATTAATAGTTTAATTAAAAATATAAAAATAAATTAATAAATAGATAAAATTATTTTATATGTCAATTTAATAGTTTAATTAATTTATTTTTTTTACTAGTCGTTTTTTATATTTTTAAAAAAATGTGTTTTAATTATTAGAACTAACTGTTTTCGATTTCATAGTCAAATTAGCTGATTATAACGGTTTTCTTTGCCTCTTCTACATCTATTTAAACTTAACGACTGATCTAATCTCTCACCTAGTCCTGATGATTAACCACACTGGTTGGTTCGAAACGCGTTGACTTTGTTCATGATAATGTGAATATTACCTAAAGATTTCTTCATAATTTATTGATGGATCAGAGAAGCCAAAAATCTATTAAAATATAATGTTATAATAATTTTATATATTTTTTATTTTGAAAAAAATAAAATAAAATAAAAAATAAAAAATTTATTTAAAAAATATAAAAATAGAAATAAAAATAAAATAAAAACAAAAATTAAAAATACAAAAATAAAAGAAAAATAAATTTTAATAAAATAAAATAAACCAAATTAAATAAAAATAAATACTAATGATAAAAAAACAAATAATCAAATAAAATAGTAAAAATGAATATAAAAATAATAAATAAATTATTAAATAATTTAATTTCATAGCTAAATAAATTCATACAATAATAAGGAAGCGACTTAAAAAAAAATAACATATATAAATCAATTAAAATAAAATAAAATATAATAAAATAAATAAAATAAAAATAAAATATGTCCAAAAAATCATAAAAGTAAACCAAAAGGTGCAAACAAAGATGAAGAAAATGGGATCTAGATGGAGTACAAAAGGAAAAAAAATAAAAGGCAACTAAGAGTGAAGGGCGGGAATCCAACATCTACTGACACTCCACCCATCATCCTTATTAAGGTTGACATGCCTCTTTTCAATCTCCAAGGCTTCCCTCAATTTGCGGTGGTGGAAATGGTCAATCTTTACTATAACCTCAACATTTTCAATACAGATGTGATGATTCGTTTTATCGGCATGCTCTGCTAAGGTGGAGGACCAAGATGTGCAATGTCTAAGGTTAGCGATATGTTCCTGAATCCTTTGATTAATGGATCGATCAGTTTCACCAATGTATGGCGTCCCACAAGAACACGGAATCAAGTAAAAACCATTACTATCTTTAGGGCAAACTAGGTCCTTAACCGACCTAAGCGAACTCCAGATGGTGCGAAGGGGCTTGAAGGTTGAGGAAACATTATGTTTTTTCAAGATCCTAGCGATTTTATCGGTAGTACCTTGAATGAATGGAAGGTGAACTCTAGATGACCGATCACAATGATCTTTCTTAACCTTAGGACCATCCGGAGTTCGCTTAGGTCGGTTAAGGACCCAGTTTACCCTAAAGATAGTAAGGGTGTTTACTTGATTCCGTGTTCTTGTGGGACGCCATACATTGGTGAAACTTGTCGATCCATTAATCAAAGGATTCAGGAACATATCGTTGACTTGAGACATTGTAGATCTCGGTCCTCCGCCTTAGCAGAGCATGCTGATAAAACGAATCATCGCATCTGTATTGAGAATGCTGAGGTTATTGCAAAGATTGACCATTTCCACCACCGCAAAATTGAGGGAAGCCTTGGAGATTGAAAAGAGGCCTATCAACCTTAATAGGGATGATGGGTGGAGTGTCAGTAGATGCTGGATTCCCGCCCTTCACTCTTAGTTGCCTTTTTTTTTTTTTTCCTTTTGTACTCCCTCTACCTCCCATTTTCTTCATCTTTGTTTGCACCTTTTGGTTTACTTTTATGATTTTTTGGACGTATTTTATTTTTATTTTAATTTATTATATATATATATATATATATATATATATATATATATATATATTTTATATTTTTATGAATTTATTTAGCTATGAAATTAAATTATTTAATAATTTATTTATTATTTTTATATTCCTTTTTACTATTTTATTTGATTATTTATTTTTTATCGTTAGTATTTATTTTTATTTAATTTGGCTTATTTTATTTTATTAAAATTTATTTTTCTTTTATTTTTATATTCTTAATTTTTGTTTTTATTTTGTTTTTATTTTTATTTTTATATTTTTTATTTTTTAAATAATTTTTATATTTTTTATTTTTAAATTTTTTATTTTTATTTTTATTTTTTATTTTATTTTATTTTTTATTATTTTTTTCAAAATAAAAAATATATAAAATTATGTTAACATTATATTTATTAGAAATCATTATGATAGAATTAGATTTAAATTAAAACCTTAATAATAAAATTTTATTGGAAATTAATTATAATAAAATATAGTTTGATTTGATTGAAATTTAATTTATTTTATTAATTTAGTCAAACTAGCTGTTATGTCACAAACGGCTAGTTGGAACTCTCCTTTCTATTTAATCTGTTTTTTTGGTTTAGATTTCTCATCTTGTCCTGATGATGAGCCACACTAGCTGGTTCAAAACGCGTCAGCAAAAATTCCCTACATGTGATTTTTACTGAAAAAATTTCTTACACATTTTATGGATCACAGTAGAAAAATTCCTAAAAATGTGAATAAGTCGTTAAATTTCACAACAATGGTGTAGTTTCTAGTAAGAAAGCAACAAAGTTTTAAACAAATTCAAAATAGTAAAGAAAAGATGTTAAAAAGGGAAGAGGATTTGAAGACTTTCTCAACAAATCCAAAATAGTAAAACAAAGATGTTAAAGAGGGAATAGGATTTGAAGACTTTCTGAACAAATCCAAAATAGTAGTCTGTGGGATCTTGGTTAAACGGTGATGAGGTGGGCTATTATAGCACTCATCACATGTTCAATTCCCTTTTGCGATCGGGGTGATATATCTAGACATGTTGATGAAAATGGAGTTAAAAAAAAAAAAAAAAGAGAAAAAAGTGAAAAATGAAAGGAACTACCAAGCTTACCATAAATTAAAAAAAATAACATAAAATATCTACATTTAAAAAAAATATAACAACATTTGAGAGTGTAAACTTCTGTGATCCATATCATAGTATAATAAATAAATATACCTAAGATAAATGGAAAAATAAATGTTAAAGAAATATTAAAATAAATATTACACATTTTATAAAATAAAATCCATAAAATTAGACATTGAAAATCACAAACACGATCAACACTCAAAATAAAAACATCCAACTAATAAATAAAAGAAAAAGAATTAAACACCATCATAAAAACAATATAAGATAATAAAAAAATAAATAAAGACTAAGTTAAAAAATAATAATAAATAAATATAGAAATAAAAATAAATAAATAAATGGACGTATAAATAAAAATAATACTAAATAAAAAAGGAAGAAAATATCAAATATAGACTAAAACTTGGTCAACATTAGAAATATTATTTAAAATATATAATTATAAATTAACAAAATAAATGAAGAAACCTAAAAAACATCAAACCTACTACATGACTCTCTCTCTCTCTCTCTCTCTCTCTCTCTATATATATATATATATATATATATATATATATATATATATATATATATATATCAAGCATAAACCAAGCGAAAATAAAAATAGAGGAAAAAACGAAAGAAAGGAAAAAAGAACCCTACTCAGAGCACAGAGATGGGATCCAATAATTAAAACCAACAAGGCCTTTTCTCAATCCCAACAGCTCTTCTAAATTTAGAGTGATGGAAATGCTCAACCCTAACAACATTCTTAACCCTGAAGTTACTTCCACTTTATCATGGAGACTCTTAAGCTATAAATAAACTTCCACTTTGTTACAATACCAAGGCTTATGATTATCACTTACCCAAAAACCATAACATATTATATAGTCAAAAATATTATATATATATTTTATGTTAATTTAATTATATGACCATAATTTTTTAATTAAATTTAAATGAAAAAATACATTAAATCCTAAACCTTTGTCTTGATCACTATTAAATATTTTCTACTTATTAATTATCGATGATTTCTTGAGAGGTGCTCTACCCGCTTATGTGGGGTACAAATGTCAAACATAATGTTATATGTCCACTAAATTATTAAAAAAATAGTAAATAAAATTAAAATTAATAAATAAAATGTTAAAAGTAATATAAAACCTTTGAACATTTAAATGCTGGCTCAATATATAATAAAAAGTTAAAGTTAAAAATGGCTATAACATGTAAGGAAGAGCTCCAAGAAATGAGAATGCACTCCAAGAACTAGGGCAACTAGGGTTTGAAGAAAATATCAGTTGCAGACATCGTTAACAGTGCGGCTGGTCATTGTTTATGGCGGCCATTTCAGGAGGGGGAGCCGCAGCCCCCTCCTTCCGTAATGTCACCGCTGGCGAATGTTCTTCCATGCATCAGCAGCGAGGTGGAACTCAGTAATCTTCTCCAATCTTGGGAGCCGACACACAAGCTAGGTCGAAAGGGCCATGTTTGTCGAGATCAGCTAAGAAACCACGATTCACTATACCAGCAACAACACTGATTGCGTACAAAGGATATATGAAAGATCATGCCTTAATATATAAGTTCATAGGTGTTTGGCCTACAGAAAAGGATTTACTAAAATGGATTCAAATAAAGTGGCAACCCAAAGGTCATATTGACCTAAACTTTGGGGCCAAAGGATTTTTCACTTTATTTTTAATAATCTGTTAGATAAAGAGTGCATTTTTGAAGGCGGTCCTTACTTCTATAGCAATGCAGGTATTTTTATTAGGCAATGGGAAGAATGCTATAACCCTGATCAGGAGCAATTTCTTGTTGCCCCTGTTTGGGTTTGTCTATTTGGTCTTTGAATATATTTTTGGGCTCCAGCTATTCTAGAAGGCATAGGAAACTCCTTAGGAAATTTTGTTAAAATAGCTGATACAACTCGCTGAGGCCGATATACTTGTTTTGCTCGAATTTGTGTATCTATGAACATATCAGAGCCACTGCCAGAAATGATTGAGTTAGAATATGAGGGTAAAATATGGAATCAACTTTTGGACTATGAGCACATTCCATTTTTTTGTAGATGCTGCCATGAATATGGCCATCTGTATAAATCTCGCCCTATGAATGTCCCCGAGACTCCCTCTCCTCTAAACCCTCCAAACCCTGAGCCAACTCGAACAGAGGAAGAAGGCTTTATTCCAGTCACGGTTAGAAAAATAAATAATTGTTCTTCAGGTACACAACAGAACATCTCTGCACAAAAAATGTCGACTAATCAACAAGTAAATCAGTATGAGGTCCTACAAGATGAAGGTGAACCATCGAATTCAGCCTCATCAGTACTAGCGCTGGAAGGAGGCCATTCTGTAGAGGAACCTATCACCCAAACAACACAGCCTGGGGAAATGGAAAGCAATAGAGGATAATGAAAATACTGCCTCAAGTCCAGCAACAGATTTGCAAACAGATAAGATACCTATGGATGTTGAACAACATAGAGAGGAACTTAGTGTTGAAGAAAGGGTTCTCAAACATCTTCTGAACGATTGGAAAAACATTGATGATTGATTCATCCCTATAGAGGAGAAAAAATTATATAAAGACACTTTTGAAAGGTATCTCACAGTGCAAGCACATAAAGAGGTTTAAGCTGTAGAAAAGGCAACTAAATCACCTACTCCTCCAAAAGCTCCCAAGAAGCGAGGCAGAAGAACCTTGCAAGAATCCATACAATTAGTAGGGGAAATGCTGATAAATACAGGTAAGATAGTACAGTTAACAACGGTCTTCCAACAAACTCATAAGTTTTCTCAATGAAAGTCCTTTCATGGAATATACGAGGCCTTAATAGTCGAGGCAAGAAACGATTTTTAAAAGAGAAATTGAGAACTGAAAAACCTCAAGTGATGTTAATTCAAGAAACTAAGATAACTGGCTATAAACTGAGCAATCCCCTTCATAATTTTAACCCCCATTACGAGTCAATAGAAATTGACTCTCAAGGTACATCAGGTGGCATAGCAGTTCTTTGGAGCACGACGAAAATTGTAGTGGATGGTTGGCTCACCTTTTCTCGCATTTTATGAGGTTATTTTCGACAAATAGGCTCTCAGCAACAACTCGTTATATCTGCAGTGTATGGACCGTCTATTCCAGGAGAGTGATAGAGTTTTCTTAATGACATAAGAACCCTCAATCAACTATTTCACGCAAAGTATTGGCTCCTGGGAGGGGAATTTAATATTATTTTAAATTTATATGAAAAGAAAGGAGGACTCAGGCGAGAAGATCCAAATATGGAGTTATTCCACGACCTTCTTACTGATATTCATCTGGTAGACATTCCAATAGTTCATGGAAAATTCACTTGGAATAATCGCCGAGGGGAGCGAAATCAAATAGCATCTCGATTGGATAGGTTTCTGGCATCAGAAGAGATTGTAAGCCTTGATGTATACTATGAAGTAGCAATTTTACCATCCTTGGGATCGGATCATTGGCCTATTCATATTGATATTGATTTCAAAGCTGGACCCATGAATTCGCCTTTTCCGATTTGAACTTTTTTGTCTCCATGATCCTCATTTTTTAGACAAAGCCAAACAATGGTGGGAAACAAATTTCATTCCTCAGAGAAATAAGATGCATTCGTTTAAGTTAAGGCTTAAGAAGTTAAAAACTGAAATAAAAAGATGGAATAAAGAACAGTTTGGTAATGTACATCAGGATCAGCTTCACCTACAAGAAAAAATGAAAGATTTGCAGCAAAAAATGATATTGCATGGCCGCACGGAAGCTTTGATCATAGAAGAAGGTCTCACCCTCAGCAGCCTAGAAGAACAGAGAAAACAAGAAGAGATTTTGTGGAAGAAAAAATCTCGAATTCAATGGTTACGGGAAGGTGAGAAAAATACTATTTTTTTTTCACAAAACAATGATTTAGCGAAGACAACACAATCAAATATTTTCTTTAAAAGATCAGAAAGGGAATCGTGTGTTTCAACATGAGGAAATGGCACAAGAATTGCAAAATCACTTCAAAAATTTGTTAACAGAGCCCATGCTAAATAGGGAAGAAGCCATTGCTAAAATAACAAGGCATATCCCCTCCATCATCACCAGAGAGAAGAATCTATATTTATAACGTGAAGTAAGTCTAGAGGAAGTTGAAGCAGCTGTTATGCATCTGCTGAGGAATAAAGCTCCGGGACCGGATGGGTTCACTGCTGAATTTTTCAAGACAACCTGGAAGTTTACGGGTCAGGATATCATGGATGTGGTTGAGAAATCTAGGAGACATCGTAAGGTCTATCCAGCCCTCAATGCCACTTTTCTCACTCTTATTCCGAAACAGGAGCATGCAAATACGCCGGTGGGTTTTCAACCTATTGCGCTTTGTAATGTCATCTATAAAATTCTTTCAACTATTATGGTCAATAGACTCAAACCACTTCTTCCGATGCTTATTTCACTGGAGCAAACATGATTTGTTACAGGCAGACAAATTCTGGATGGAATAGTCACAGCTCAGGAAGACATTCATTCGCTATAGTCCAAAAGGGTGAAAGGAATGATGATAAAATTAGATTTAGAAAACGCTTATGATAGAATAAGTTGGTCTTATCTTTTGGCAGTGCTCAAGGGTTTTGGGTTTGATCAGTGATGGTTGCAGTGGCTTTTTTCCTTCATTTCCATGTCGAATTTCTCTATTCTTCTTAATGGAATTCCATCTCAGCCTTTTAATATATCCAGAGGCCATCGGCAGGGAGACCCCCTATCACCTTTTCTATTTATCATAGTAGTAGAAGGGTTAGGCTGGTTAATCAAAGCCTATCTATCAGACAGCAAGCTGCATGGTTTGAAACTATGGGGTCCTGATATCGCTTTGGCTCATCAACAATTTTTTGATGATATTTTCCTCTTCTGCCAAGCTTCTGTACGTGAGATCATAATAATTCTTGAAATCCTCGATATCTTTATGGCTTCTTCAGGTAATCTCGTGAACAATGATAAATCTCAAGTTATTTCTTTAATGTTAACAATTCTTGTCAGCTGTATCTCGCTCGCCTCTTAGGTTTTCGTATTGGTTCCTTCCCCATGAGATATTTGGGAGTTCCCTTATGTAAAACTCAGTTAAGAGTTGCAGATTGGCGAGATCTCATTACAAAAATGGAACAAAAACTGCACAATTGGGTGTTTTGAGTACTTAATGCTCCTGGTAGATTAATTTTATTAAAATCAGTTCTTCAATCTATTCCAATATATCAACTTTTAGGCAGAGCTGCCCCGAAGAGTATATGCAATCAATTGGTGAGTCTGTTTAAAATTTTTTTATGGAAAGGAGCTCAAAATAGTCGGAAGTGGGCTCTCATGTTGTGGGAGATGTTGATTAAGTCTAAATATTCAGGGGGTCTTGGTCACCGTGATCCCCATATACTCAATCAAGTAATGGGTGCAAAATTGTGGTGGCGTTGGCTCCAGGGAGGCCAGGACTTATGGAAGAAACTTTGGGAAAGTAAGTATGAGATGCTGCATTCCATTTTAGGAAAATTAAAAATTGATATTGCCCCCAAAGGATCTACAATTTGGAATCTTGCAGCGGTTAACCGATTTCTTATTCGACAGCGTAGCTTCTAGGAAATCAGGGAAGGAAAAAATACACTCTTTTGGGAGGATTCATGGCAACAAAGAGAGAAATTATTTACTCGACTTGATCTTGCTGAACTCTTCTTATTTACCAATAATCCACATCACCGATTGGTTTGTAATTATTGGACTCAACATCAGCAGACTCAATGGAGAGATGGAAAGAGAAAGAAGCATGGCCTGGAGCACCAGACACCCTGCAATGGCATAACTATGACTGCGAGCTGAAAACCAGGAAAATCAAAGTCAAAACAGGTACTGACATCCTCCGTTGGGGTTATCAAACTCATGGAATGTTTACTATCAATGAGGCTTATAAAATACAAGCTCACATTCACCATGATCATGGCTCGCCTATTTGGAAGAAAATCTGGTCCATGCACCATTGGCCTAAAGTGGAGTACTTCTTATGGATTCTTAGTCAGAAGAAAATTTTAACGTGGGACAATCTGCAAAAGCGAGGTATGTCTAGCCCATCGGTATGCTCCTTATGCAGACAAGCAAATGAAACTATTGAAAATATTTTGAATAGTTGTGTATATGTTGATCCTCTTTGGAGAAGTTTTGAATTTACCTTTAGGCACTCTGATCGTGATCCCTCCAAATTTATTACCACAATATTGGATTGGCGAAAAGGCGGTTATAAATGTGTGGTTTTAAATCGAGCATGGAAACTAGCACTGGGTTTTTTAATTTGGGATATTTGGAAGGAACGCAATTAGCGGATTTTCAAAGGCGAGGAAAAGCCCAATAACAAGGTCTGGGAGAAGGTGCTTGACAATATCAGAGAAACTATCCTGGTAGAAAAATGGATCGAACTTGATGATTGGCAAGCAGAAGGGCTTGAAGCACAAATTTTGAATAATTTAAACCTCCTCCCACAAATGCTAGCTTTCAATCTCTGGAAATTCAGAGTTCCTCAGCAAAATTTCCATCAGTGTTGGTAGCCGCCTAATATGGGCTTCATCAAACTTAATTTTGATGGTGCCTCTAAAGGAGATATAGGGCAAGCTGGCATAGAAGGTATCTTCAGGAACTCCCAAGGTGAATTCTGTAGAGTATATGCTATGGATCTTGGTTATGCGACAAATAATGAGGCTTTCCCTCCAACAAGGGTTAATCATAGCCAAGCGAGAAAAATTCCAATGTCTCATTGTTGAAGGAGACTCTGCTATGGTTATGGGAGCTTTGAATAAACTTCAACAAGGCACACATTGGGATAAAATTAGCAAAAGTTGGCGCACAGAAACCTTACTACAAGACATTAAGACCTTGGTCAATCAATTAGATTACATCATTCCTTCTCATATTCGGAGAGCATGCAATGAAGCGACTGATTATCTAGAAAATTGGGGATGTCAAAATCTTGACAGAAATCTTGATATAATACCCTCTTCTAGGACTTGGAATATTAATTTCACTCTTTGCAACTCATTGTAGCCAAAGATATACGAGATAACCCCCGATTGGGGTGCGACCTTGCGGAAGGACAGCGGGTCAGGAACTTGGCTGTCAGATGCATTTAACGTGTGAGTTGGTTGTCAGCTTAGTAGTAATGGCAACAATCCTTCGCATGTGGGCACGATCTCTTGTAATCATGCCACCTTCTGTTGATGATATGCCTATTCAAGGCATATTGCTATCAGGTTTATGCTCTTTTGCATAATTCATTTGTCTATTCCTTCCGTTTGGCATAGAGTAGGCAGTCATTACAGTGGTGCTCAGGGTTGGCTACAACGGCCGCTTACTGGATTCTCAAATTTCCAGATCAGAAGGAACAGGTTTTGTTATGTAATGTCTAACTTCTACACTTTAAACTCTGCTAATTCTCCGCAACATGCACTAGATTTCTCAAAGGCGACGTGTTTATTTATATTCTTGCCTTTTTGTCGTTCTCATGATGATGCTGAAGTAGATCCTTGCTTCAGAAGTCCCCCTGTCTGTTATTGTTTTATGATGTGGGTTTTTAAGGCGTTATATGTTGGTTTCCTTGGCCACTCTTGCAACTCTTAATTGTATATTTGCATGCTTTTTTATGGTAGTTATGGGAGGCTTGTTTGTGGAAAGCTCTGCTTTAGGAGTCAGGGTTTTCTGTGGTTTCTACATCGAATTTCTGCTTTTACATTTCAGCATCTTCCTGTCCACTTTCCAAGCAAGGGGTTTGTCTTTTGGCACATTGACCCTGTAGGTTTTAATGTTCCTTGCATGGATTTTCCATATTTTCATTCTTATCCGCTGGATATGACCCTTGGCATTCATTTATTCTCGCTTTTGCCTCTTTTATTCTCTGGGATCTTTCGATTGTCATTCAAATGGGTTGTCCTCTTGCATTTTTCCAACATGCAGCTGATTAATACCTCTATGACGCACATTTCAGTTTCCCTTCCTCATCGGTCTACTCTGTTTCTCTATTTGTATTTCATAGGCTTTTCGGGTGCAAGTATGACTAAACCCAGAACGTCAGCGCGCAAACCAAGAGCTAAGGTTGCTCAAACTAATCTCTCTCCATGCTCTAGTAAGCGAGGTCAAAAAACTAATGCACATGTCATTGAAAATTTGGTCAACACCTATATTTCTAATACCTCTATGCATATTCGAAACACCATCCAGGGATGGGAGAAGAAAAGTTCGAATGAAGAGGTAGATATTCAATAGCAGCAAGCTACAATGGATTTCTTGATTGACCCTAGTAGTACTAGGGGCAGGGTCTCTCTTTTTCAGCAAACTGTTAAGATGTACTGGAAGTTTAAATGTGTTCTTGCCAAAACCCTGATGAGTATGAAGGAACAGGAAGCTCATACTTCCATGCTCTTTGACCTTAATCACATTAAACAGGACATGACCTCCATGACAAAGACTCAAATGCAACAGAATGATAGAATTGGACGAATTGAAGAGCAGTTGCGAGATTTGCAGTAGGTGGAGCTACCTGGGTCCTCTGCTAAAGACCTAGCACCTGTGGATTCTTCAGATGGCTAGGCACTTTTTGTTTTTTCTAGTTTTTGTATGGTTTTTGTCAATCAAATTTATAGCTATTGCTTGATATGTAAATATTATGGACATAGCCGCGTAGTAATCGCAGCTACTGATATTCTGAAACAGTACCACTTTTGGTTGGCTTTTAAATTTTTAAGATGGCCAACAAACCCACTTTCCCATCGGTCAGGTTGAGGCACATATTTATTGTTGTATTTATTTAGCAACTTGCTCTAAATAATAGAAAAAGTCAGGTCCTACGGAATTAACAAAAAAAAAAAAATGTTAAAGTCAATTTGTTATATGTAAAATCTATTATTAACTTGTAAATAGGTTTTTTTACCATGCCATGGGCCAATACAATGTCACTCCTTTCACAATGGAAATATTTTATAGCAATATGACCCAAGCTTACAAAAAAAAAACAAATCCAAAATAGTAAAACAAAGATGTTAAAAAGGGAATGGGATTTGAAGACTTTCATGGTGAGGGAGGCTTGAAAATTAATTTGAAAAAACTTTAATTTTAATTATACAATAAGCAAGGAAAATGCTATAATACAAGTTATAATATTAATAATTACTAATATAGTGCAGTCATATATATTAAATGGTTGGTAAATGTAAATAATGATTCATCCATTATACTCATCAAAACATTCATCTTTGCTAAATGGAAAAAAAATAATTAAAATTAGCTAAAATATAGCTTTATTTTCAATTATTATTACCATAAATTAAAAAAAATAACATAAAATATCTACATTTAAAAAAAATATAACAACATTTGAGAGTGTAAACTTCTGTGATCCATATCATAGTATAATAAATCTTCCGCTAAGTCACATAGAAATTTTAGAACTAACAGTGAATACCTAAGATAAATGGAAAAATAAATGTTAAAGAAATATTAAAATAAATATTACACATTTTATAAAATAAAATCCATAAAATTAGACATTGAAAATCACAAACATGATCAACACTCAAAATAAAAACAACCAACTAATAAATAAAAGAAAAAGAATTAAACACCATCATAACAACAATATAAGATAATAAAATAATAAATAGAGACTAAATAAAAAATAATAATAAATAAATATAGAAATACAAATAAATAAATAAATGGACGTATAAATAAAAATAATACTAAATGAAAAAGGAAGAAAATACGAAATATAGACTAAAACTTGGTCAACATTAGAAATATTGTTTAAAATATATAATTATAAATTAACAAAATAAATGAAGAAACCTAAAAAACATCAAACCTACTACATGACTCTCTCTCTCTCTCTCTCTCTCTCTCTCTCTCTATATATATATATATATATATATATATATATATATATATATATATATATATATATATATATAAATATATCGCTTAAAACTCGAAAATAAAAAGAGAGGAAACAATGAAAACCAAGAAATTACTCAGATCATCCTACCACTCCTCAACTCTTCTAAATTTACGGTGATGGAAATGCTCAACCCTAACAACATTCTTAACCCTGAAGTTACTTCCACTTTATCTTGGAGACTCTTAACTTATAAATAAACTTCCACTTTGTTACAATACCAAGGCTTATGATTATCACTTACCCAAATCCCATAATAGATTATATGATCAAAAATATTATATATATATATTATGTTAATTTAATTATATGACCATCATTTTTATTTAAATTTAAAAGAAAAAATACATTAAATCCTAAACCTTTGTCTTCATGACTATTGATATTTTTTTACTTATTAATTATCGATGATTTCTTGAGAGGTGCTCTACCCAGTTATGTGGTGTATAAATGTCAAGAATAAATTTTTAACATTTGACACTTATATCTCCACTAAATTATTAAAAAAAATGATAAATAAAATTAAAAGTAGTAAATAAAATGTTAAAAGTAATATAAAACCTCTATGCATTTAAATGTTGGCTCAGTAAATAATAAAAAGTTTAACCTAAAGTGAGTTAATTATATGTAAAATCTGTTATTAATTCGTGAATATATTTTGTTACCATGCCATGGGCCAATACAATTTCACTTCTTTCACAATGGAAATATTTTATAGCAATATGACCTTATTCTTAATCATGGAAATTCAACCACAATTTATGGTTGATATTATTAGCATGTAAATAGGATTTGTTATAATATCATGGGTAAATAACGTGGTTTATCAATACGACATGGCCATGGCCAATAATCGTAACTTATTTCACAGTCAAGATATTTTAAAATATTTTATTTTAATTTAATTTTATAACATTTTATTAATTAATTCTAAAAGGAAAAATGTT
>JAXQQM020086200.1:0-29438 GCA_034641835.2 Pinus albicaulis
GAAGAGTGAATCAAGCCTCTTTGCAACAAAGAAACTCTGAGTGGAGGAGAAAATTGTGGAGGGTTTTATAAGTCTGGAGATCAGAGCCCAATGAATCGCCGAGAGATGTCGATGAGAAGCAGAGAATGCCGCTTTCGAGTTTGAATTTGAAGATGAAAAGTGGTTCACCAAGGCCTGAAGCCATTTGGTTGCCTGGATTTTGACTATTAAATTATATATCCCTCCTCATAGATCAGTTCAAGCCGTGTTTTTCTTCATTTAAGCCCGTAATTATGATCATAACTGTCGGATTTTGGCATCGGTCTTGAGAAAATTTAAATATGGGTTTGAGAGATTGCACAACTCAGCTTCAAGAGCTCTTTGAACCTGAAAAGAGCGTAAAACCCATTTGTTCCTCAACATATAAATCAATCACTTGCATACCTGGGTTATCATTTGTTTAACATTTTTTTTTTTTTGGTGACTGTTCACTATAAAAAAAGAAGCATTTAAGGTCTGATCTGAATCAGAGACATAAAGGTTTTTTTTTTCTTCTTACATGCTTGTTGCTTTGAATAGCTTCATCTAAAGTGAAAGAAAGAGGAAAGTTCTAGACTTGTTAGGCATAAACACCTTGCTGTGGTCACGTTTACTTACTGTTGTTATAAAAGTTTTACTTTGCTCATGGTAATCGAAATATAAGTCATATAAAGATTCATGGCATGAACCAATCCTCTTTTAGCTCACTACTGTGTCACAAATTCTTTTACTGCTCATTATCGCTGAAATATAAGTAGTTTATTGTTGTCCTAAGTTACGGATTTGAAATTCGAATACATAAGTGGATTTAAGTGCTCTCATTTGTTCAAAATGAGGTGAAAATTTTGGATTAGCTTAACATCTGCCATCTTACTGCTATTTTAGATATAATGTTTGTTCATTAACAACCATTGAAATATGAGTGAAATCAGAGATTTTGCTCATTGTGAAGTGAACTCTTTGGATTGATTGCATTGACAAGATTGGTGAAGTTGGATAATAAGACTAACGCTTGTTGTCTTATAAGTTCCATAATTTAAAATTGTGCACACATAAGCTCACAAAAAAATAATATAAGGAAACCTTAATACTTTATGGGCCTATAGGTCCTAGAGGTTGAACCTTTGCTCTGATACCAAGTGTAGAGACCAACCCTATAATTTACTAGATGAGCGCTAGGCTTTATATATATATATATATACACACACACACACACAGTAACTAGGAAATGAAACCATAATCATACAAGTTTGAAACTCAGTAAAATTAAATCACGTATATCAAGTCCATAAATTTAACTTCATAACACACACACACACACACACATATATATATATATATATTTAACTTGATTATAGGCACAATGAAATTCTCATAATTAAAAACAATATAACTAACACATGTACCGTTCACCCTTGGACGAGAACCTGAGTTGACTTGCCGCTACTTGAGATCCTTTGTTGTCATCTACCTCCAAGCCTGAATGTTGTCGTGCTTACTTCGAATGTAATGACCCACCGGTTGACTTTCCAGCCTACTCCTTGGGTACTCTCCTTCCTCGCGGACCCTCGAGCTGCAATGGGGTTATACAACGAAGGAATGTGCTAGCTGATAGAGGTGAGCCCCTCTTGGCTCAAGAGTCCCCTCTCTATAATAATCTATCCCACCAAACTCAACTATAGCTCGTAACCACTCAAAATGACATAATCTCCTCCATCCAACAATAGGGTAAACAAAAGGTCATTTTTCCTTACATTTCCCTTTATTTTATAGAAGGCTTCATAGGCGACACTTGGAATTTCATGCATAATAAATTTTTTTTATTAACCCAAATTTGATTATTCACCCACCCATGTGTCACCCTCTCATCAAGAATCTCCAAAAATAATTTACTTAATTATTCATTTAAAATAGTATTTTCCTCAACCCAACAAGACTTCCTACTTCTTCTCCTAGTTGTCTCTTGATTCCCCCTTTTTACTCCTTAATTGGTGTTTATTACTGAAGTTAATTGATAAATCTTAGATTTGGTCCCCTAACTACCTCAATTTTCCTTTTTGATGAAAATTCTTATGTTGGCTCTTGCCACATGGAAGTTCTCTAAATTTCTCAAATTTTAATTTATTAATCTTATTTTAATTCACCACCCTCTTCTCTTAATGAAGTTTTTAATAAATCTTTATACTTAACTCTAGGTCCCTATTTCCCCCTTTTGCCTAATTAAGTCTTATGTACTTCATATTTTGTTTTAACATGGAAATGGTAGAGTTATCATGGTAAAATATTTTATCTCTTCCTATTCCTCCCTTACCCTAAGTTTTATTCTTGATTTAATTCCTTTGGTTCTAACATCATATGTCACTTGATATGAATTAGTTGGATTTTCATATATTTATTATATTTATTAGATTCTTTAATGATGTCGAGGGTGCAAGTTGGTCATGCCCTTCAAGAAATTCCATTCGAAGTTCCAAGGGTGCCATGCCTAAGAATTTATTTTTGATGCCAAGGGTGCCAAGTCGGTCGTGCCCTTCAAGAATTTCTCTTGAAATTCCAAGGGTGCCACACCACTTGCCCTTCAAGTATCCAGTGGTTACGAGGGGAAATTATATGTGCAACGCTAGAGACCCCTATCATCTCGTATGTTTCCTGCTATAGTGAGACTAATGGTGTTGGGGATCAAGGAATCCGCCTTGATGTGCGCCCCCCAGAAAATCCTCGTGAGCGAACCAAATTTGGGACTTGTCCTCACGACATCGTGATCTTCAAGGTGAAGGTATTTTGACCTTTCCAGCCTAAGTCACGGCGGGAGTGCTAGCGGGTGAGATCAGGAACACTGTTCCACCCCTCCCATGTTGTTCCATCCAATTGTACAACCCCATCACCCATATGTGAGTCATTCGGCCAAGAAACTAACATGTTCCTGCAACCACTGACATATCATCAGAGTATATGTAGTATATATAACAAGTTTCAAACTGAACTTAGAATTTCAAAGACAAAATATTAATTTCTATCAAACCAGATGTTATCCACTCATAAAATGTGAGTGCCTCTGGTGGTTTCCTGTCATACTCAATAATCATTAGTAACAAAGTTCTTAGTGTTAGTCATTATCATAATAGAAACATCAACATGACCTAGTCATTCACATCATTGTTTATTTTGAATCAGAACTAATGTAAGTAGCTACATATGTGACACATCCATCATGTTTATCATAATCATAACATCAATGGTAAACTAACATATCCATCAAAGGCATTATCATCGTAACATCAATAGAAACCATATCTATCCCTAAAATCTATCATCATCATGATATCAATAGAGAACATGCATATCCATTAATGCTACAATCATATCAATAGAGAACATGCATATCCATAAGTGCTATCATCATCATAGTATCAATAAAACATACATAACCATCACATCCACTAATAATAGAGTCGTGTGTCCGGATCCTCAACCTGAGGTCCTCAAAGAATAGAGTGCAGGTCTTAGGGCTAAATAATGTTAAAATTCATATCATTGTCAGTCAACTAGAGTAGGGCACTACAAAGAAGATATAATTTCTTGAAAAAGGATGAAGGAAAAACCCTGACTCGAAGATAAAGTATATGAAGGATTGTGTGATCAATGTTGAAAGAGTTTGGCCCCATAAGATGTTTTGATGACATGATAGAGCTATGTGAAGATTGAAAAAGGTACAGAAAGGTTGAAGCTTGTTATGATGTAATGAAGATCCCAAAAAATAAAAAATCTCCCCAGAAGAATATATAGCTGATGATTTGAATAAGATTGTGATTGCTTCTCCCTGTTTGAGAGGGAGTGATGGTTACATCCCTGGTTGATAGTTAAAAATGGTGGACATCGTATTCTCCATGTGTCATGCACCATGGCTAGGACTAACAAATGTATGCCTATTGAAGACACTAGTAGGGAGAATGAAGGATTGGATAAGAATCTAGGAGAAATACTCCTTAAGGATTGGGAATCCAAGATAGGATTAGTCTCAAAGACCAATACTCTTTGACGATTAGGAATACAAGATATGAGTAGTCCCAAGGACCGATATTCTTTAAGGATGGGGGAGATATACAAGATAAGAATAGTCCTGTAAGGACATACCTGGTGAACATATGGATGTGGTATGTGCCTTGAGAGGTGGTGGTGGTGTCCAAATGTATGAATCCCAACATTTTCCTCTAATCTAGTGGAGATTTAGAGCTTATTAGTCAAGGCCTTGTTATTTTTTAATTAACAATGTTGGTTATGATGATGATGCTTGATGATGCTTATCAATATGAACTCTTCTTATGAGAATATTTCAATTTGAGAGTATCCTTGTATCCTGTTGTGTAACTATGAATACCTCCCTAGTTAAAAGGGAGTGTTGAAAAATGTAACTAGGTTCAGTCTTCATAATTATCACTATACTTGTATCAATATGCATCTCATGTAAAAAGAAAAAAGAAGAAAAAAGAATTATTATTATGATTCTATTAGTTAAGCATGGTATTCATGCTTCTAGGGTTTATTAAGTAATCTTTTTTTTTCATGAGTCAATATATTTTACTTGAGTTAAGTCCTATTTGGAATTCTAAAGAAAGAGGAAAGGAATTTTATTGAGTCAAAAGAGTCAATTTGTTACCCACAAGACCAAGTCAGCGCTGCCTAGACAAGTCAACTCAGAAAGGCACCAATTCGACCTTTTGGATATTTATATGTACCGATCAGTTCCATCTCATTGTTACACCAATTCAAAACTTCAATTTCTATGGAAGAAAGAGGAGAAAAACCTACGAAATTCGTTGCAGGGGTTGAATATTTCAGATATGTTGCAAGGGCTAAAAATTCAAATTTTGGACTTATCTTGAAGGAATTGAACAATGCCAACTTTGTTGGTTTTGACTTGATTGCTGAAGGATTGCAGGAGGGTTGACTTGGGCCTTCTGGGTGGCCTTGGTCTTGGTTTTTGGGTCTTGGATTTTCTCAATTTGATATGAATATATAAGAAGAAAATTTGGTTGGGTTTCCCCCCTTGTGGGGTTTGTACCTAGTTTGGAGCCTACATCTTTGTGTTAATTGTCTTTTGTGATATTCGTGGTTTATGTTTTGGTATTTTTTTTATGAAGAGAACATGATAAAAGAAATTAGAAGCCAACATATATTCACAATAAATTATCAAGAGAAATCAACCCTAATATGCTAGCCTATTTATTTCTCAACAACAATGACTCATATTTAGTGATTCTACTCATGACAAGTTCCTTCCCAAAAGTGCATATGAAATATTAAGTAAATATAGGAATTTCCAATTGGCCAATGCTTAGGATAAATGGACTTTCACCATGTGAATTGGAACCTTTGTGTCCTACCAAGAGATTGAGCTAACTTGGAATCGTTCTCACTCATGTTTAGGGAAAGGCCTTGTGTGTAAAGTGAGCGATTTTAGTAAGTTAATGCCAGTAAGTCTCGAGAAGTTATTCCCAAATTTCCTTATTGAAGATGTTCCCCTTCTTATTAAACCCTAAGAAACCTTAACTTGCAAAATTTTCTTATAACTCCCTCTTGTGTGGAGATAATGAGAACATTTATATTTAATAATGTGTGAAATACTTAAAAAACCATTCAATATAATTAAAAAGGATATCCGCCTTAGACATGACTATATTTTAATGATCATACCCTATTATGGTTGCATGTTGTCTTCTTTAATAACATGTCATTAGATGACATAATTTATTGGCCAAGCATTTCTTTGCACGATCCTTTCAAAAGATAACTAAAATGTTTAATTCTTAGACTAAAAACTATAAAAGATGAAGAACCTTGAAAGAGGAGTGCTAGCTAGCTAATCCTAACATAGTGATCCTAGAGAGGGATAAAAGCCTTGTCCCTGAAAACCTCCTTATGATTTCATGCTCCTTTGTTGTAATGGAGTGACTAGCAATAGAATTATTATAAGGCCTTAAATAGGCATAACCTTGTTTATGGATATTGTTGATTGTTCCCTAAGTTTATTATCGACATCAAGATAAATAAGAAAAAAAATCCCAATTATAAACATATTATTTGGTCATTTTGAACATCTTCCTTGTGGAATTATTTCAGTAGGACAAAGAAGGAAATATTCACTTGATCCCTCATGTTGGGGGCCACATATTGGGCCACATAGTACAACAATTGGGAATCTCTCAACCTAAATTCATTTTTTTCAAAAGAATGACACTATTAAACATGTTTTTTTTTATTAGGTGTTATGCAGGAAAATCCTCTCTGTGGATAGAGACGATCCCTCTAGCCCTAGGATGGGTCTAGTAACAACAGGGACCAATTAGAAGCCTACTTTCCTAGATTGTAAATGCATGCAGATTGTGAATATATCACCTACCTCAATCTGATGCTATTCCTCTCTTGAATCCTTTGATCTGCCGCGCTTCGTAGTCAGATCCTTGCCGTCGTCGGTGCTTGGTTACCTGCACAAGGGATCAAACAACAGAAAACATGAAATAATTACATATATCTTGCATATACAATCTACCTAGTTGATCAAGGAGGACTAAAAATCCACTCATACATTAAAGACGAGAATGGAAAGCACGAATCAATTGTATTATATTAAAATAGAGAGGGGGGGTTACAACCTGCGCCTTGATGTCGCAACTCTCCTTCGATGGGTCTAGATCCAGGAACGTCTCCAAAGTACTCGTTTCAACTTGATATGGAGGGCAGAAGGTCTCAACTCTCGCTCGATACCTATAGAAACAAATATCTCTTTGTTATTCTTCTATCTCCGTTATAACTAGTAGAGCTATGGGAGGATGTCCATTTTATAGCAAGGGAAGAGGGAACATGGATCCACTTAAGGTGGGGAGATGGGTTATCCCTTTGGGTTGTTCCACTTTTGTAGGAACAAGAAGCCCAAAGGGAGAATCTCGGCTCTATCCTCAGGAACAAACAACCAGATCTCCACAACGAAGCTTCTAGATCTCGAAGCTTCACTTCATTTTTTAAAAAACTTTCCAGAAGAGGATTGGCGCAGGTATGATCCTCATTCTAGTGCCGATCGGTTCTACCCTAGACCAAAAAAGAGCCATCGGCATGAGAAAGACACACAGAGGGCACGTCGCTCAACATAAACATGTTTTTAAGGAGCTGCTTCAAGAATGTTCAATAGAGAGTTTACTCATTATGATGTAAGGGATATGATGGCACATTTTCATGATGGAAAATAGAGACAAGGGTCACTGTTAGGGGTCTCTAGGATCAGGAATGGAGAGTACAGGGACAGTGACAAACTGTTGTGTAAAAAATGCCCCCTATATCATGAAGGCCGAATGAGAGTGAGGGGTGAAATTCATTATGGGTACGTGCCAGGACCAAGACGTCATCGTCACAAAACCTGTGCAAAAGACATAAGGTATGGACGCAACCATCTGTAAATAGGATCCGAGGTATGGTCGCAACCATCCAAATAAAGAGGATCACAAATATAATCTCAAGGTATGTTGCAACCATCCAAATGAATGAGTCATGTGTACAATCATGAATAATACATATCACCTTGCAACCTGGGATTTATCAGACAAAATCCAGGGTCTTGCTCTCTTTCACAACCTGATCAAGTACAAATTTAGGCATGTGAATAAATGAGCTGATATCGAACATGCGAGAAAATCGCCTGATTACCAGTCAATGATGTAAACTATTAACATGCGCGAGAGAAACCACCAATAATGACAATGGCCCTCAAGGTACTAACAGTACAATCCACAAGATGTGAATAAGGATTTGACGTCAAACACTCATGAAATCATCCGATCGAAGGCCAATGATGAGAACCTGTCATCAGATGCGAACAACTTGCCATTAGGGATGTAGGCTCTAAGGTACTGAAAAAGGGATCTCTAGATCAACTTCCCGAATAATGAGTTGAAGTCGATAGGAAGTGATCCGTCGAAGGAGGGCCATAATTCATACCACATCATCGACACGAGATGAAGGCAATAATATAATAACGAAAGTGATTAGAGAATCAGGAAATGAATAAGATGTAGACAAAACTTCTCTTGAACATATCAGTGACTCGACTCCGGAGTTTCGCAGTATTTGACTCAAATGGAATTAGAGGTCACGTTGACGAAAATGGTAATGGCATGAGAAGAAAAACAGATTTCCCAAACCCATGGAGGCAAAGTGAAGAACGTAGGATATCCCCAACCCGACACAAAACAGAGGATGTGTCATGTTCAAGAGCGATATACTGCCAACACAACTGATTAATACCTTCCATTTCCCCCCACCATTTCTGGCGAGTACCCCAATTATTTTTTGTATACAAGCTTGAAGTGGATAGCATATGCTTGTTATATAAGTTTGTCCTTCAGAAAAATCCATCCTAGTACATTTTATGAGCCCTAGGAAGGAGGAACTCGGTGTCGTCATGATAACGGATCCAATGCTGTTAAATTTTAACGAGCTCGACAAAGGTGGAACTCGACGTCTTTTTATGTTTAGAGAGTTTGAAAAAAGGCGAAAATAAAACTCCATATGGCTCTTTTCGTAAATAGTCGCTCATACTCGAAAAGGTAGAAAATAAAGTTTGAAAGAACCTCTTAGTCACAATTGACTAAGGTAATCCTTTTCGTAAATAAGTTATCCCAGCCCGAAAAAGGGGTAAACGTATTCTGGGTAAATGACGTTTCATGCATTTTAAGGAGCTCAAAACGACAAGAATTCGACGATATTTTCATGTTTAGAGAGTCATAAAAGAGCTAAAAAGATGACTCCAGGAGGTTACTTTTTCATTTATTTTTAATCGAGTCTGAAAAAGTAATAAACTGGAACTCATAAATATGTCATCCGTGAAGAAATTAACCCTATCATTGCACAAGAACAAACCCATAATATGTTTTCGAGGTAAAAACATTAAAATATGATAAAAAAACCCTAAAGTGACTTTAAGCACTTATAAAAAGTAGAGAAAGTAAAAACCATTTCACTTTTCACTTTCACACTCTTGAGAAGAAGTTTTTCACCATCTTTTACCTCAATTCTTCAGGAACAGATTGCGAGAGATCCAGGAGGCCAATCGACGAACTGTCAGTGCCAGATAAGAGGCACACTCCTTCCCTGCATTTCAATACTTGTTTTATAGTTTTTCATGGCAAAATTCAAATTTTTTGAGGAGGATTTTAAACCGATCGTCCCGGTGGATCAGTGTGGGGGTCCCATGTCAAGATCATGCCGGACTACCGTTTTTAAAACTGGCAAGGCACCGATTGGCGCTGCTATTTTTAAAACAATCGTGCCACCTGCAAAGCGCAAAAATGTGGAAAAATCCTCTTGAAAAAACCATTTAAAGTCATATTCTTTAGCATGAATACTGATAATAAATCATGTGAACGTTTTTGGAAGGGAGGAAGAGCAGTCAATCATGGTGATCAAATGGAAAGAGAGAGATCACGATGATGTTGATAGAGTAGCCATGGAGAATAGGGATTGTATCACTGCATTGAGGAATTGTGGGCTCTTCAAGTTCTTCATGACTTCCAGCATAAGAGCCCAACCAGATCTATTACAATATTTTATTAGCATCTGGGATCTGGATCGGAAGAGGTTTATTCTTAGTGATCAAGAAATTGAAATTGAAGTGGTTGACATCTACTTCATTACTGGCCTCTCACGTAGAGGGGCAAGATCACGTTTGACAGGAGCCCGAATCATGGGCAAAAGAAATGACGTGCTCATTAGGAGAGCATGCTCCGACGCATCAAGATCTTAGAGCAGGAAGATAGAAATAAGCATTATGGCCAATCTACCGCTCAAATTATTTCTATATACCATTACACATGTGGCTAGGGTGCAAGCATCGCATGAGGCCACCAAGGCTCAACTACAAACTACGGTGGATTGTATGGCAACCACCATTTTTAACTCGTCAGAGGCCGTGGTGGAAAACATGAAAAAGCAGCTCACAAAGTGCAAAAATAGTAAATTGAAGCAGTTCGAGTACATATCCATTTTGATGGAAATCTTCCTAGAACGAGTACCACTGTTCCAATACCAGGGGATAGAGGTAGCAGCACCGTTACCACAAGAGCCACGGATGGCGAGGTGGGAAGAGCTGATGCCTCGAGGAGGAGGCAGACAACATATGTCATTCAAACCTACCTTCTTTACATAACTGAGGCATCAGATCATTATGGTGGAGGATTGGCCATACTTCGAGATGGATTTCTGGGGCGATCCTGATTTACCACTTCCAGCGGGTGAGCACTGGGATGACAGAGGTAAAAACATGTTTTCATTATCTTTTGCATGTTTTATGTTTATATATATATATATATATATATAGATATATATGTTGATATCGAGACTTTATATGTCGCATATGTTGGACCGCAGAGGCTAGTAGGAATGTCGCCGATCACCAGAAGGGTCGCGAGAGACTTCGACGCTGCTCCATATGTGGAAGGAGTGAATGCAGAAGAAGATACCGCGCAGAACATGGACGCTTTGACTGCCAGTATTCCAGAGTATGCTCGAGTGGGAGACATTCCCCGTCAATAGCAGCGATATACTATCGGAGTATCTGATCACATTCACATACTATTAACTCGAGTTATTCGAGCAGTGGCCTGCTATCGTGACCATCACGCTGATTAGTTTAGTTTTGCTTTCTGCATTTGTAGTTTTTTCAAGACCTGCGAGCCTCGCTATGTACCGAAACATATATTATTTTTGGGGTTATGATGTACTTTGAACACTATCTGCGATGATGAGATGTTTGAGATGAGATTCATGATGTAGCCATAAATTTCTCCCCACTTGAGAGGGAGTGTTAATTTGGCAGTTAAGGGACAAATTCCCTCCTTTGGACAACCTTCCTCATCTAGAGAATACCCTCTTTTCCCTTGGAAGAATTTATCTTGGTCAAGGAAAAATATAATTTTTAATGGAAAACCCTCAAGTTCACAAAGGTTCAGGTTGGGGTAAAGGAAAAATTGGGTCTCCAAAGTCACATATAAATACACATCAAGGTCACCTCATTTGAACATCACATCAACACATATTTTGTTCTCTCTCCTCTTGTGATTGGTTTGTATAGGTCTGAACTAAGGAGTTTGAGTTCACACATGTGAAAGGAAAAAGGCCATTCTGATTTTTTTGTGTTAACTTTATGTTTGGGCAGTCGTTGACCAAGTTTGACTCACTTTGGCTTGGAAAATTTCGATCTTGGGAGGTTGAATTATTTGGGGAAGAAAACAACCTTTTCTGGTTTGTTTGAATGGGGTTGACAGTAGACCCTTGACTACAGTTTGACCGTAGATTCTCTCTCCTTTGATCAAGTTGTTTTTGGGGTTTTTTGACTTGACTTTGACTAGTAAGGAAGGCATAATATTTTGATTGTTGACCGAGTTCATTTGGAGCTGATTTGATTGCTCAACATTGATTGGCTAGGGCATCTTTGACTATTTTTGACTATCGTTGACCTTGAAAAAATATTGCAGATTTTGAATTTGGATCAGATTTGACTTTTGGTCTTGTTAGCACTTCGCCAGGTTCCTAAGGCCAAATAAGGAATCCCAACAAAGGTAACCACTGACCAAGATTTTGACTTGATAGTTAGCCCTATCAAGCCAGAGAGGGCTCTCTCCAAAGGTTCACAGCTAGGAAGGCTGGATCAATTAAGTTTTTTAGGCTAGATATAGAGTGCAGAGAGTTGTTTGAATTTGATTTGGTTGGGGAATCACTGGATGAAGGAATTAGGTTAAGGAAAGCTAGGTCAGGGAAAATGAGTTAGGGTTGTAGGGATCAATGGGGTAAGGTAGTTATAATTCTTATCACTTGAAAAGTATTGTTATGGAATGTTGTTGGAGCTGAAAGAAATATAAGAAAAGAATAAGAGATGTATTTTTCTCAGATAGATGAAAGTGAAAAAAATATGATCAGTTACCCAAAACAGAGCATGTGCAAACATGTATTCTGATTATCTAACTTGTAAAATATCATAACATAGAAATGAAATAAACATGAGTACAATATATTCAAACATATGATACTGAAGAAGAAATAATGATAGACATTCAATACCACAAGTATCCCATAAAAGTAGCTACAACTCCTCTTTATTAGCTGGCCAAACTGAGTACAAAAGTTTCCTTGATCAACTAGCAAACATCAAACTAATTCCAACCCTTCACTAGTGCGAAGAAAAGAGCTAAATAGACATAAAAACAAGATTCACTCATCCTAAGGGGTCGAATCCATGAGGTGAGGAAGAGATCCACTAATTGTTGAACTGAAAACTGAAGTGTAGAATGGTCCAACTGACTCACTCCTCATTACATTGAACTGATTCATCATGACTCATTAATGACTTTAACCCTATGAATCTACCCTAGGTAAGTAATCCTTGAATTGAATTTTACCATGATAAATTACATGAGTAGAAAGAGGATTTTATGAAGAAAAATCAAAACTTGAGAGAAAATTTGAAAAAAATCATCAAACTTGACATTTGCGCCATCCACTGTGCATTTGTGCCATCCTATTTTCATTTGCACCATATGTCTTTAGGGCCAGTTTTGGAGGCCTTCTCGTTGTCCAAATGAGGCCCAAGATAGCTTTTTGGAAAGCTCTACATGTCCTATTTCCAAATATGCCTCCAGTTCTGAAAATGGAGGTCATTTGCTGCCTCAAAAATCCAATCTCCCAAGACTGGTATTTGCACAACGCCAAGGTGAAATAAGGGTAGAAAGGTCATTTTTTGGTGGTTTCTTGGGCTTTTCACCCATCAAAAACGAAAATCAAGGCTGGAAACATGGTTTTTTGAGATGTATGAGTCATTATGCATCTAATGGTTCCTTCCTTCTCCTCAAAAAGTGTTCCAATTATTTGCGTAGCGCCTACGACACTGTGCAAATGCCCAATTTTATGCTAGTTAAATGCCTAAAAAAACACCGAGTTTTACAGAATTTGACAAAAAGTTGCAAAATGCCTCAAAACTGTTGGAATGGCTGAGGTAGGTGTGTCTAAGCTTGTAGGGTAGCCTCAACAAGGATGTCCAAATCTTTCTCCTCCTCGGTCAAATCTTCAATTTTGGCATTGGCTCTTTTGAGCTTGGCCAATGCAATTTTCTCTTTCCGGGCATGAAGTTTGAACTTCCTCCTCAACAAGTCATTGTCCTTATTGGCCTTCTCTAGCAGCTTCTCCAAATTCGGTTGGCTCTATCTAGCCATGGTTCCCTGTTCTGATTGATTTCTATGGCAAGCTGCTCATTTAGGGTTAGCTGGTCAACTAGCTCAACTTCCCTTTGTCTCTCTAGAGCTAGAGCTCTTTTTAGCCCTCTAGTTCTATGTCTCTGCCTTGGTAATCGTTCTTCTTCCTCATCCATCAAACCATACTTCTCCAATGCTTCATCTAGAATTTCTTTGGCCTTACGAGCCTCCCTTTGAGCAGTGAAGTACTTCACCTCTTCAATGACCTGTTTGGTCTCCAATTGCTCATTTTCTTGCTCAATAAAGTGAATAACATATCTAGCCCTGCCAAGATTAGTTTGGAGGTCACTAACCTTGGCATCCTTACCTTTGATTGCTGCATTTGTGATTTTGTCTTCTTCATCTTTGTCTAGGTCAACAATCTGAAATTCATGCTCTGTTTCATGACTGCCCTCCTCATCATGAATGAGTGGCTCAATGACCTTTTCTTTACCTTTATCTACATGCTGTGTTGATGTTGAAGGCATGACCCCTTTCACTCCAAGTGAAACAAACACATGCCTATAGCCTCTCTGGTAGGTTTTGGGCAATGGCTCAACCTCAACCAAACTAGCCCACTTAGGCTCAATGTCATCTATCCTACTAGGTGACCCAAAATCATGATGAGATGGTGATGAAGGTTCATAATGAGATGGAGATGAAGGGTCATGATGAGATGGAGATGAAGGAGGCAAAGGGGACTGATCTAATGATGATGAGTGAATCATGGGTTGAGATGATGAAGGGACATGTTGTGCATGCTGAATGGATGGCTCAATGAAGATATCATTGGCTACGAAGGTGCTCCAAGCAATTTTTAGTTGATCAAGATGATGGAGGACTACGATTTTTATTAGGGAATGATGGAATAGGATTTTCATTTGCTACTCATAATTCTTCTTCTGAGAAATGTAGGCCATCTTCTCTATACTCTGGAAAAGATAATAGGGTATGTTAAGCATCCTTACCCTAGTGAAGTGCATCAAGAGACAGATGTGATAAGAATAGAGTCTTGAAAATATGCCTTCACATTAGAAATATTTCATTATAATATTCATCATAGGTGCATATTTGTCCAAGAGGTGTGAAAAAGGGAAGAATCTCCTTGTTTGATTTTGATGTCTTGGTTTGAGGAAGAAGTCATAATCCTGTTTATTCAATGTACCTTTCTTGACCATTTCTCCCCAACATTAGGGATTCTTGCAGCATCTGAAATGACAACATTAGATAAGGTAAAAGTGATCCCATCTAATTCAACTTGATTGTCATGGAGTCCTGATATGAACAGTCTAGTCAGCATGGGGTTGTGTTTAACCCTCTTAACTTTCTCACAAAAATCATAGCAACCAACATGTTTAAAGCATGTGACAGTCAATGGGGAAGCTAAGAGTTATTTAGTGTTATTAGGTTCAATTCTGAGCACTCTTCCTCCTCTCTTTGACCTCCTTATCGGTGTTTCCTCTGCTTCAGTGAATGCTGTGTTTTCCTCTTTTATTTCCATGGTATTTTTGTTTAAAACCCTAGGGATTAGGGAAGGAAAATGGGATATGGAGATAGGAAAGGAAAACTGATGGAGATCTCTCAGAGGGATATGTGACATGGGGAGGTGATAGGGATTAATGTTTAGGGATATGAGGAATAGAGAAGGGAATAGGAAAAAGAGTGATGGGAATTGGGTTTTAGGAGCCTAGGTCTAGAATGGCACCTAGGGCTTAGGGTTTTATGAATTAGTAACTTAGGGATGGGATTTATGATAACAGGGTTTAGGGAATGAATTTTAAGATTGTAGGAATGGCATGGAGTGTAACAGAAGTGGAGTTTTGGGAATTATGGGTGCAAGGGAGAAAAACTAGGGTTTTGCTTCACGAAAAACACCAAATTACAACTTCAATTGCAAACTTGAACACATATAACTTTGAGAAGATGATTTTGATGGTAAATGCCTCTTACTGAATTGCTAGAGGTGAATGGCCGAGTTGAGAAGTTTTGGAAGGCAGTTTCTGATCATTTGGATGGTTTGGTAAGTTTGCTGGTCATTTGTGCCATCAGTAACATATTTTTGCCATCAACAACGTATTGCGCCCTCATTTTAGGATATTTGCACCCTCTTAAACTGATTTGCGTACTCCAGAACGTATTTGCGCCCTCCTTCTACTCCTTTGCCCGTTGTGCTCAGAATTTTGAATTTTTTGGTTGTTGGAGTGCTGGCTCGATCTTTTAAAGAGGCAAATGAATATGATTTTATTATTTTATTCATAAATAAAAAAGTGAATTTAAATTTAAATTTCAAACCCACTTTTCTAATGTCTTTTTTCACTTTTCTGAACCATTTTCTAATTACCCTTTTCATCTGACCTTTCTCTCTTGCAGGATGATGTTGCTGGAGTTTGTCACTTCCCTCTTTCAATTTGGCATGTGTGTTTTGAGTTGGCAGCTAGGGATTGAAATTATTACATATAGAAAACATAAAATTACATAGAAAATTAAAAAATAAATTACATCTCTGTTTTCATATCAAAATGACATTTTGATATGAAAATCATAAAAATCCAAAATTACAAATTTAAAAATATGATATTAACATGTTGCTGATCTTCTGTAGATGAAAATAAAATGTTTATTGAGTCACTCTCACACATTTTTTTGACTTCAGTGGGATGAAATGGCGCATTTTTGGACCTTGAAAAATAAAACCTAATGACCTAATGGGATCTTGAATGTCCTGACTTCCATGATTGACTTTGACTAAGATAAGACATGGTGAAATGAGCTTTTCAAAAGTGTTATTATGCTCAGCAAGACATGAAGGTGAACCAAAAAATGTGAGTTTCTAAGGGAGAGTGAAGTTTTATGACTAGGGCTACCATCAGTGAAACCATTTTTAGCATGACCTAATGGAATGATATAACAATTTCAAAGTGGGACTCCTAAAATGAGAATGAAAAGAGTGATTTGATCACTGATGGCAGAATGCATATTCTGACGCTAACATGTATCATCTTTCATTGGATATTGGTTAGTTGAATTGATTGGTCAAAGCTATTTTCCTTTGATTCATTATTGGATTGGAATATTGCATCTCTTTGATAAAAATTTGATGAAAATCTAGTAGAAGAAGAATTTGGAAAGGGTTTTCCCCCTTCTGGGGTATTTCCCTGGTCTTTGACCAAATCTTGTATCTCTTATCATTTCTCTTTGTTGTCTTCTATTGCACATTGGATTTACTATTCTATCTACAATTTCTCATTGTTATTGGAAGATTAAATTTGTTTGAAAGTTATTGCTAATTGAAAAAAGATTTGGGCTAAGTGATTGTGCTAGAATAGAACATTGGAAAATTAACAAAGTTGAGTTGAATATTTTATCACTTGATATGACAGGCTGGGCTATGTCAACCTCCAAGCAAGAGTAACTATTTCAAACCACTTATAGCTAGAAGTTATCCCTTCTAGCATGAGAGGGCTCTCTCAAGAAATACTGGATAATACTTTGAAATAAGCTTCATTACCGATGGCTAACTCTGGAATTTTGTGTGATTTTGCAAGTAAAGAAAGTGTGATAATCACCACCATTGGGCATGGAGTCAGTTAAAATAAAACTCAATTACATACAAACATTTCTTTGTGGAAGTTGAGGCATTTTTGGCTTAACTAATGTGAAGTGAAAATTTACAATCAATCACAACAAATTTAAGGAAGTTGGAGAAATATTACATTGAATTCCAAGTAATCAAATAAGCTATGAAAATTGATAATAACATAAAAGCATGATGATATAACATAAAAGCCAAAATTGAATCTCAGGTTGAAAAAACAGAGTATGTTGCAAATGTATATTAACTACATAAAGATTTATAAAATTGGTCTCTCTCACATTGTCGATCCCTTACAGAGTAAAAAAAATACAAATATATAGAGAAACATCCCCAACTGTCATTAATTACAAAATCTGCCACCTAGGGCCAGATTCGAATCATGATAAGAGACCTAATCCTATTTGATTTACAAAACATATGAGATTTTTTAGGGATTTTATGTTTTGACATAATTTGAATTCAAATAAGATTCTATTAATTTATGAGCCCTCAAAAATCCTGTTTCTGAACCTTATTGAATCCAACAAAATGTCGAGTTTATTTGACTGCTAATGTGCTCCTGCCACATGAATGTGCTGACATGGTTGACTTTGCTGACTTGTGTTCCTGGAAAATAGGAATTCTTCTGCCTAATAATGTGGATACCCTTATGACCTGTAACCCATCTGATTTCCTTGTTCTTTGATGACAAATACAAATTCACAATGCAGAAAAAATGGTTTAATAGTTTCATAGAAAAATTTAGTAGCAAGTTACAAAAAACATTCCTCAGGTACCTTTCTGGTTTTTCTGTAAGTTTTGAAGTGTACTCTTATGCATTTTAGCTAAGCTAAAAGCATTAGGACTCCCTCATCTCAAATTTTCATTTGCATTTTCATCAATGATATGCTACAATAGTTTCGTAGAAAATTTTCGGCTTAACTATGGGGAGTTGCTACGAAATTTTGAATTTTCTGATCTATTTTTCTTCATACTTTTTCTACCTTCTTATCACTCCCTATAGCCCACCTAACCATGTATATTGCTGAAACTATCATTTAGCATAGTAAGGGAAAATATGTGAGAAATTTTACCATACTCATGAGGTGCTTGCTACTTTCGCTAAAAGCTTAAGATTTCTTTTTGAGAGTTCACCTTTGATCAAATCCACTTGGGTTTCCAATCCCTTGACTTGTTTTTGCAACCTATTTCTCTCTACCTACAACCATGTATTCCTTTTGTACATATGTTTTAACATCATGTGCAATGGTAGAGTCCTCTTCATTATGCTTTTGGATTTTTCTGCAACTTCATCATAGTAATCTATCTGCTTTGACACCTTCTCCATCAACTCCTTTCTGTCTAGTTTGGGTTCTATCATTTCTTCTCTTGCCTCTCTCAGTTGTTCCTATAAAACTTCTATCTATCTTTTTTCTTGCACAAGCTCTTTTCCTTGCATTCTTTTTGCTGGCTCTGCTTTTTCTAAGGGCACTTCTGGCATTTTTTGTTTGTTTGTTGCATTGATCTTGTTACAAGCTTTCTTGGTTTGAAAATGAATCCCTGTTCCTCTGGTGTAAACTCAAGATTATTATCCCTCTTGTTCTTTTCTGAGTTTTTGTTTCTATCACTTGTAAAGGCTGCAAAACTGGACTTTCTTCAAGTGGAATCACTTCTATAATATCATCCAATTTACATTTCCCTTTACTCTGTTTTCTAGTCATCCTTTTACTTGTACTTGTGGAAGTATTCACTATAGGTTATGTTTCTAGTTGCTTCTCTTTTTGAGTTATTGACTGATATTTTGGAGTTTTTATAGAAGGGGTGGCAACATCTAGCTCATAACCACTCAATAACAAGAAGGTAAGAAAATATCTATTTAACTTATTGAGCTCTTCTACAACAAGCAATTTGATGAGGCCATGATTGAAGATAGAAGTATGGCTAGCATCATGTCTGGTCTGGACTTTGTTAGCCATCTGTCCCAAACTCCTAAAAATATAGAGAGGGATGTCCAAAGGTTGCTTACCTGTAAAATGTAAGAGCAGTCTAAAATGATATTGGTAAATCATATTGAACCTTCCTTCATGTTAGTGTCAGAATTTGCATTTTTCCATCAGTGATTAAAATCACTCTTTTCATATTCATTTTGGGGGTCCCACTCAGAATTTTTTTATTCATTCCACTAGGTCATGCAAAAAATTCATTCACTGATGGTAGCCCAAGTCATAAAACCTCACTCTCCCTCAATAATTCACATTTTTTGGCCTACCTTCATGTCTTTCTGAAAAATCAGTCTTGAAAGCTCATTTCACCATGTCATTATGTCAGTCAGAGTCAAACATGGAGTCTGGTAATTCAAGGTCCATTTGGGTCGCTAGGTTTCATTTTTCAAGGTTCAATAATACTCCATATCCTCTCAATAAGGTCAACAAAAGTGTGAGAGTGATTGAATAATACGTCTTTTATCATTTGAAAAATATTTTTCAGCATGTAAATATTATTTTTAAAGGTTGTAATTATGGTTTCAAAGTATGATTTTCATACTAAAATGTAATTTTATTCAAAATAAAGATGTAATTTATTTTTATCTTTTATGTAATTTTATGCTCATTATATGTAATAATTACTGTACCAAACTGCCAAACTCAAACTCATATGCCTAACTAAAGATCAGTAAAGTCAAAATGTAAATAATGCCAAACTCCAACACATCAACCTGTAAAGAAGAAAATCAATGTGAAAAAGGTATTCAACAAAGTTTTCAAAGGTGAAATGAAACATTAGAAAAGTGGATTTTAAATTAAAATATCAATTTCATTCAAGTATTAAAGCCTTCTTGACATAAAATTCAAACTCATTTGTCTCCTACCACAGTTGAGCACACTCCAAGAGGGCGAAATTTCGAATTTTTGGGCAAAAGTTTGCAAAAAAAGGAAGTAGAGGGTGCACTCTATTCTGCGAGGGTGCACTCTCTTTTGTGAGGACGCACTCTCTTCTGCAAGGGCGCACTTGACCAGAGAAGCCCAAAAACTCATTCAAACTGCAAAAAATCACTTCAAAAGCTCCAACAACCTTCTCATCAACCTCCAACAAATGAGTAAGAGCCAATGCCATCATTTATCATCTCCATCAAGTTCATGTGTTGGGTGTTGTGAATTTTGTTTTAGAATTTGGTGTTTAAAATCGTTTTAAAACCCTAGAATTTCCCATTTCACTCTTAATTCCCCAATTCACATCTCCCTACACCTTCATACCCTTCATACACTTGCAAATACCCATTCCTAAACCCCTGTTTTATAAAATTCCCTTTCCCTAACTCTTTTTCCCAAAACCCTAAGCCCTAGGTGCTACAATTACCTAGGCTCCTAACCCAAAACTTGTAAACAATTTCTTCATCCTAAAATTTCACCATGTCACTACTCCCTATCTCCTTTCCCATTTCATAAATCCCTAGCAATATCTCCTTCAATTTCCATTTCCCATTCATTATTTCTAAGACCACTTTGCACCATCACACTTCCCTAGGGTTTTATCTTTACAACATTATGGCAGAAGAAGAGAACAGGTCATACAGTGAGGGAGAAGAAACATAGGCTAGAAGGCCACATAGAGGGGAAAGCACTTAGAAGGCCAATAAGTACTAGAGAACTTATGGCATATCCTTTGACAGTGACATGTTTCAAACATGCTGGGTGTTTTGATTTCTATGAGAAAATTCATAGGGTCCAACACCATGCCATGTTGACGAGGCTTTTCATATCAAACCTCCATGACAACCAAGTTACTCTAGCTAGTTTCACCTTTACTATATCAACTGCCATCATTTCAGCTGCCACCGAGATCCCAAATGTTAGGGAGAAATGGTTCAAGTATAGTGAATTCGAGGCAACAAACTTTGAGCCTTTCATAAAACCAAGGTATAAGAATGAGAAAAAGAGGTTCTTTCCTTTTTCCTACCTCCTCGATAGATATGCACCAATGATGAAGATAATCATGAAATGTTTTTCATGTGAAGGTAGATTTCAAGACTTTGATACCTATCACATCCGACTCTTAATGAATTTCACTAGGGTAAAGCTGCTCAACATACCCTACTACCTTTTCCGAAACATTGATAAGATGGCACTTATTATCCAGAAAAGGGAATATGAACATAAAATGAGAAGTCTTTTTCATCATTCCCTTATGTTGTAGCCGCTACAACAACACCCAAAATTTTGGGGTATATTTAAAATTTCGGGTTTCCCCCTCTGCTCGCTTAGTCGTTAAAGTCTTTCACCCGACCTGCAGTTAGTGACATCCCAGCTACCTATCCCCAACCCCTCATGAGATTTCTCACCATCATGATCAGATGTTGTTGCTGCAATCACGGCATATGTGGGAGGGATCATCCAGCATACGCTCGAATACTCTTACCGCAGTCGCGCCATGTGTAATGAGATTTCCATGCATACATTTGAATGGAAACCTTTTTGTGTATTGACAATTAAATGCCCTCTCGCCGTGGGTCATTAAGCATGTTGATTGAATACGTATTTTAAGCTCGTTAGTCTCATATGTTTTATCTAGGGATGCCATTCTTAAAGAGTAACTGTGATGTTGTAATGTACCACACAGGTCAATCTCACGGGTGACAAACTCCCCAAATTTTGTCATGACATCGAGGGTAATAAAAGTGAGCTCAACAACAAGGCCTAAGTTGCGAAGCAGGGGGGAGGAGGAGAAAGTGATCGGTACTGTTAAAAGGAGGATGGTGTGATACATGTTTATTAGAGAAAGAACCTTTTATGTCACTGATGCAAAAGGATTTCTTCACTAGTGCACACCAGATACTTAAAAATGCTCCATTTGGAAATGTCTGTACTGGATGCCATCCCACATAAACCAGAAGCATTTGCTATGATCTAGGATTACGTAGGGACCGGATGGAGTATGTTCTGAGATGGCGGATATCTCACCTTAAAATAAGTTTTGAAGATCCTGCACAATATCAGCTCATGTCGATGTGTGCACACAAGGGAACATATTTCACCACTTTGACAAGTATAGCTCGATGAATGAAGTGGACTCAGAAGATTTTCCTAGAGAATGACAATCTCATTCAAGGCGTTTTCGTGTCGAGCAGCAGTGCGAAAGCACACATGTTGGTGTTGGCAGGCCAACGACAGAGTTTCAAATGTCAACCACACCTTTGGGAAACAATAGCTATTAACCTCGAGCTACATGGTGGGCGCAAATATGAGGACCAAGGTTGCGGTTTTAAGCATTATATAATTAAACCAAGGCGCGAAAAGGATAAAAATACAATATGGTTTCAAAACCATATGAGATGGTGGATCAGAACTATATGAAAAACATTACAAATGGGCTTAAATATTTCTATGGCGGATATAGTGATCAAAATTTATGTTTAAAATATGGAGTGGAGTTTTATGACGAACATATAGTGGCATGTTATAATAGCTATGGTGCGATATATGACAACCTATAACCATGTTTTAAGAGATGCAAGAACATATGGTTTCCAAACCATATAAGATTGGAGGAGCGAAATCATATAAAAAATTACAAATGGACGCTAATGCTTCTATGCCGAAGTCTAGTCTTTGGAGCAGACATATATGGTGGTCGCATTTTATTATAAAACATTTGGAGCATATATTTAGTGGTCAAATGTATGTTTGAAATACGAGCAGAAGGTTATAACAAAGCCACGATGGCAATAACAGCCCAACCAAGGACAGAGTCGTAAAGTCATGTTAATCCATACCCTCTATTTTAAACGACGAAAAGTTGTGGTTCAAAACCATATCAAACGAGACTGATAACGCAGGTTAATAAGATAACGCATCCATCACCCAATGAAACAGGAAACACCAGGCATTAGAAAACATTATATGATAGTGTCGTTAATATAAACAGAGATGTCATATTGGAGCGCCACGTTTCAATAAGGTTTGTTTTTGTAGACGTTGTCACAATGAAGCAAAGGATTTTGTTAACGTTAAAGCTCTAGCAGAGACATGATGTGCTCTTGCATAAAGTTCAAGGGGCCGTTTGTTCACTTTCTGACACTGCAGAAGATGTTCATCGAGTGCATGTTAGCTGCGCGGTCTGCATGGAGGAGCAACTCTGAAAAACTCGCACGCCTTTTGACGATGATATCCCCAAAACAGCTATACCTCTGTGATGGATGGTGGTATGCGTATAACTGGGGGATCCAGGATATTTTCTGCCGCTGTTTTCAAACATACTATTCGTATCGACTGTTCCAAGGAAACCCAATGACATGCCGAACTAAAATACCGGATATGAAGCATCTAGTTGGCAAGCTTTCCTTAAAGGTTTCCACGCGATTAGTATGCATGTGCCGGTTTTTAAGGTAGATCGAGTGTTGCACCAAAACAAAGCACAGTAAAAGAAGCAGGTTGATGCATATGTCTGCATGCAATAAAGGGTGAAAGAGATTGTGTTGTGACTATAACGCATCGCTGGACAGAGAAACAAAGGTGGGGTACTTGGATGTGCAATTTATTTCCATGATAGGAGCTTAAAGTCTAGTGCAGTTGATAGCAATACTGACAAGCGAAAACTTATGATTGCATTCGATATCAGGTGCATGGGCTCCATGGTGGCTAAAATGGTGTTGCGGGAGTGCATGGATCCCTCCATATTCATGAAGTTCAAGTCCTTCTTAACAATGGAAAACAATCCTTCATGCTTTCATGATTTTTTCTGCCAATTTTCTATAAAAGGTCTCCAGCTGGAAGTATAGGTGTATAGATATTGGATAGGAATTGGGGTGCAGGTTGGCATATTTTGGCATTAACACATGCCACAAAGCCTTCAGACCAAATAAGTTGCTTAGATGCTTTGAGACATTCTTTTATGCTGACCAAGATGGCCTATGGATGCTTCCTATTGGGATCATTTGTTGGGGTTTAGGTTCAATAGCTGTACGCATTGCCGAGGAGTACATTTATGGTCCTCATCAGCGTAACAGGTTGGCACACTACATTGATCTTATGGAGAGCTTGAAATATAATTCATATTGGAAGAACTGGCATGCATTACTGCCTGGAAAATGGCGTTTATTGTATCATACAGAGAGGTAAACAGGCATAACAATTCGTGAGGCTTCCCCAAGAGTTCTTATTGAAAATGTTTATCTTAGTTTTTTGCAAATCGAAGACAACAAAAGAAGCTTTTCTATGGAAGCTGATATTGATTTCACGGTCATGGTTGATGTTACACATCACTTCAAACGTTGAGACGACAAAGGGAGGTCGCAACCGTCCATTTCTCACTGCACGTGCTCGAGGTCGCTGAGTCGCAACACATGCTTCCACGCATGAAATGCAACCATGCGACTATGCGACTCTGCCGAGGTCGCAAGGTCGCAAAAGAACATGTTCAAGAGGAACCGCGACCGGTTAATTTCCTTGACCCAGCAACCTCTACTCCAGAAGTGTGACCCCCCTCGGAGGCAAATACCCACGCCCATCTAAACGTGGAGCTGCCTTCTTGGAATGAGATGGGAACGTGCTCGATTCATAAGCTGAATATACGCCAGTAATCGGAATCGATCCATCGACTACACCTGTAGAACAAAATGTGATCTCTATTTAAGGCTCGGGAGAATGCACCCATCGCAGTTTTGCACGACGCTGGGAAAGTTGATACCCACATACACCACTTGGAGTATTGGACATATTCTTATTGGTGGCCGGCTTCGATATGGTAAAAGTTAAAATGAACCTGAAAGGCGCCCCACATAGCACATGGAAACCCCAGCTCAGTAGACAGATAATTTCAAGCCTGATGCAACAATGAAATTTCGTCCTCCCTATAGCGAGGCGGGTGATATTGATCACTTAGCAGCTACATTCCTATTCACACATGGTGGTGTGCATGGAAATAATTTGAGGAAGTCTCCCGCTTTGCAATACTCACTTTATCTGTCCCAGATTGTCTTGGTCATTTTCCTCTTGAGCAGTAACCCATTTTTTCTGAATGATCATCGAAATCCCCGTTTGGTCGTAGCCTCGTGACACTTTGATGAGGTCGCACATCGTGGCTTGTCCCAACATCCAGTAACACATAGGAGCTTCCTTGGCTTCAACATCATTCCCGTTGAGGAGGAACATCAAGGGAGTTAGCTATACATGCTTATTAAATGATGAAAATTGCTTGGCATTTCAAAGTTTTTCTTGCGCACTAGCAAACAAACTCATAGTGGATATGCACCAATTACTCATACATTTCCTACAAAACAGGAATATGCAGGATTCCAAGATAGTTGTTAAACTCCCATAATTTTATTTCGATTCTTCATTTTATGCGTCTTCGATTTTCTTCTTGCTCAACATATATATATATATATATATATATATATATATATATATATATATATATATATATATATATATATATATATATTCACATGCACATATATATTCATATATGTGTGTGTGAGGCTAGTTTAGTGTGTTATATACGGCTAATTTGTTGTGTTCGCATGCGAACAGGTTGAGGAGATTACAATAATGACCCAACCGAAGAAGTTTTCACTTATCCAGAAAATGCCGGTCCACGTGACGAGGGCTATGGCTACCCCCCGGAAAAACAAGTTGCTGATATCTCCAAAAGATAAATGTAGAAGGGATGAAAACCCCAGGTCACGGGTCATGAATTTCTCGAGGTCATAGGTCGCAGATTTCTTAAGGTCACAAGTCGCGTATCTGCCTGAGGTCGCAGGTCGCGGATGGTCCGAGGTCACAGGTCGTGGATGGTCCGAGGTCGCAGGTCGCGGATGGTCCGAGGTTGCAGGTTGTGGATGGTTTGAGGTCGCGGGTCGGGGATTGTCCAAGGTTGCAAGGTCGCATCAGTGGCTCAGGTCGCAAGTCGCAAAATAGACTGGGTCGCAAGGCAGCCCAACGGTCAGGAAGACGAAAAGTCAAGGAAGCCCAAAGGACAAGCTTTGCTCTATAAATATTTCCTTCGGGAACTTGTAGAAGATATTTTGATTGGGACTCGAGCTGAGTACATTGTATTACCAGAGTATTATACATCTGAGCATGAATACAAGCATTTTAAAAAATCCATTTGTGGATCTGGTGTTGTCATATGTATGAGCGCTATTGAGTATTATGTTTTCAGTTTCTAAACATCTTAGATTAAGGGAACTATATCTTTAATTCATATCACAATTGCATAACAGTTTGCTGAGTATGTTAATGGTGGTTGAGTTCATTTCACTTTCTTAACGAACGCTGATGGCTTTGTTTATTAGCATTTGTGTTATCATTTAAAACCTTTAGGAAGTGAAGGGTGTTCTTGCCATGAGGAATTGTTTCTTTCGTGGTCAGAACAGTTTACAAGCATGACCCTAATGAAGTGTTGTTAACAACACTTCCTTCGGTCTTCATGCTTTATTATTTCTTCTTGCTACTCATAGTGTTATATGTACATTTAATGCATCAATCATATGTCTTGTATCATTTGATTAGGCGTGTATCCACTGTTTTATAGTGTTTAAGTGAGATCCAAAGAAAGGAGAAATCAGCGATAGCCGGACCCACACCCCGGACGGGATCCCTATTCCAAATGGTTCAAGATCTAATTGGGACTTTTTACCGGGGAGATCCCCTGCTGTTGGCCGGACAAATTTTCCCGTCAACAGAATTGGCGCTAGAAGGAGGGCCAGATGACAAGCTGAGCCCCTTAGAGCCTGCAGTTAATCTCATATCTCTAATGGCTCATTCCCAAATCATTCTACCGAGATGTTTGTCGGATTCCTCCATACTTCATCCCCAATGAAATTATGTATCCCTTGTCCCAACTAAAATTCGATGGTGAAAACGGAGTGTCCATAACCCAGCACCTTTCAAATTTCTGTGACTTTGGTGAGTGCTACAAAATTGACAATGAAGGTTTGATTTGTTTTTTTTTCTTCCTCTCTCTCGAAGGTCGCGCTAAGCAATGGTGCCGCACATTGCCGGAAGCTTCCATCCATTCGTTTGAACAAATCACCAGCGAATTACAAGCTTTTCATATGTACGATTTTCAAAATGTATTGATAAAGCTAAATGACATCAGAATGGAACCTCGGGAATCTCTAGATGAATTCTCTATCAGATTTGTTCATTATTGTTTTGAGTTCCCTGAAAGGGATGTTGATTGGAAATGTTTAAGTGAACAGTTCAAGTATGTGATTCTCGTTTCCCTTGAACAATTTCAGTTAGATTCTAGTGTTCCCTATGATGACTCGCAAGTTACCAGCTGTTCATACTTTGTCCCTAATGCTTCCTTGTCCATCTCCCCGGGTCCAGACCACATTTAGGCCTCCAAGGAGAGTGTTGATTTATGTGATGTTCTTGCTCCTCCTCCTAAGTTGTTGGGTAGTGGAGTTGTGACCTCGAAAGTTCTGAGCAATGATAGATGGGTGCATGAGGATAAAGCCTATTGTACTACCTTTGAATCTTTCACGCACCCTGTCGAATCAAAGCTTGAAAACCAGATGGGCCCAACATCCCTCTAGGATCATGAAACCTACCTCGAGCCCACTTGATGTCTCCCTGGACAGTACCATGCTCCTCCCAGCATAACCACGTCGGATATCATTTCACCTGGGTGGATTTTTCATTCTAATGAGGTTTCCTTGAGCACATATTCCTGTCCCCCAACAGCTGATATGCAACAATAGATATGCCCCAATTTATTCACTGGTAAGAAAACACCGGCCATGGTCTCTAATCTTTCAAGTTGTTGCCTAGCCAGTACCAGTTGTAAGCAGGCACTAACATGTGATTTTTGGCAAACCCCTCAACTGCCCGAAAACCTTACGGTAAATCCACCCCATCCTGGAAAATCTAAAGAATCTGATACATCGATCTATCAACTTGTCAGCGCGCAAACATTTGACCAAATTGATACAAAGCCCACTGACATTTTCCAACTCACCACAATCCATGATCACATCCATTTGATTGTTGATCTCGCCAAACCATCAAAGTTGGGAAACCCCCGTTCGAAGGTCCGAATTTTGTTCAAAACGGTAAGGAATTGCAGCCTCCACTAAAAGTGGATTCGGATCCTCATATCCTTGACAAATTCTAGGAGCAACTACGAACTAGGGTTTTCAAAATTAGGGTTTCTGCTCTCGGATACACAAGCATCTATGACTCGCCTGGCACATGCTCAGTGTTTCCATTCCATGAAACTGATTATTCTCAACACCATGATGAGGTTTCTGTTTGGTTCGACGGATCCTATCCGGTGGATGTGCCTGCAAATAGGCGATGGCTTACCCAGCGCCAATCAGACCTGGGACTGTGCATGAATGGATTTGTGTCATTTATAAATGTTGATTTTCAAAAAGATATTGTTGTGTATCAGGATGAGAGTGGAATTAAACTTGCACAATCTATTCTGGCATGTTCTTTGGTAAGTATCCATGATCTTCTTGCCATTGCACCTCCTCTTCAGGTAAGTTTTGTTGTTACTGCACTTTTTTGGATGCTAGCCCTGATCCCAGGCATTGCTGTTGTTGCAGGATGGGAATTAATGCGGTGGCTTTACTAGAAAGCTGATTTTACATAACACGACCGCCTCATGGGTTAAACTAGGGTTTAGGTGTAGGCTAGCTAGAACCTGTTAATAAAATTTTTAGTTCAAAGTTTAATTAGATTTACTGATGAGATTTTAATTTTATGATTTAAAAGTGTGCCTGCTATTTTGCTTATGATTAGTATCTTAGGCATCATCATGTTAGAAATGTTATGCACTCATCTGTTTTAGTTCTCTTGTTGTTGCATAAATAATCACTTCTTGTATTACTCCCCTTTTCCACCTACAACTGGCGTGGCATTGCATCTTGAGCCTCATTGATTACATAGCATCGTACACTTTATTCATACAGCTTTGAAATGTTCGACATGTCGCCTATCATCGCATGAGCCCTCATTTAAACCCTACCACCTTGCGGACTTGTGTTACCCCGATTGCTGAAACAATAACCCCATTGTTTGTGTGAGGTTGTGGTGGCTATCTCAAAAGGCAGCTTCCTCGCAGCATAAGTTATCGAAGTCGCATTCTCAATAAGATGCCTATGAGTCTAAACTTATTGGCCAGGGAGATACGAGCCGGTTGTTGTGGGAAACCTAATGAGTTTGAATGGCCCAATACCCGTAAGCCTAAGCCTTGTGCCCAACATAGGCTTGGACATTTTAATGATCTATTTTGCGTGCTTCGCCTATTGTGGTAGATGGGATGTGAAGGTTTGGCACAAGGGCAAACCCAAATCAGGATATCTTTCAGTTTCTGTAAAACAAGAAACAACCTCTCTTGCTCGTAAAATAAGTCGGGATCCCTCATCCGCCCATGACAAATAAGTGTTACAAGAACATGAAACAAATAAGGGAAAAGGATCGAGAAAGGCTTCCTGCGCAGAGAGGTAATGCAACAACTCCGCCGGGGTACTGACCAGGCTCGCTGGCAGTGGAGCAACGTTTGTGATTTGACAGAGATGCTGGATTCTACCAATGGTTCGCCATTTGTTGTAGCTGCTACAACAA